>JAZDUA010000205.1:2390000-2625000 GCA_038098605.1 Gryllus longicercus | reverse complement strand
AATCCAAACCGAAATAAAACCATGTTAGGGAGCTTGTTTATTCTCATGGCTTTCACTAATTCAATGGAACTATGAATTGTCAAGTCGCTTTTATTTTCTAACCCGCGAGGAATTTTCAACAACATGGCACTAGTATTTAGAAATGGCATGCGTTCTTTTTGAGGGGAATATGTTTGAATTTTATTTGGAAACAAAGATATTAAGATTAAATTAAAGAGATGAAACAATAACGATTCTTTCTCAAGAACTAAAATGGGTTTTCCAATTTGCTTATGAAAAAAAGGCAAAGAGGTAAAGAGGCAAAAGGCAAAAGGCAAAGTGGAAGAAATAAGAGATACTAGTCTCATTTGCTTTGAATCAGAAGATTTATAGAACAGCTCACTATTTTTAATAGAACACATTTCACTAAGAAAATGTGATTGTCTCGGCAACCACTGGGCCTTGGGGTTATTTCTGGCCTGTAAGCATCTTCCGATCACTATGTACGTATGTTGGTTGCTCACACCTCTCTGAATCATACATTATCTTAACGAGACTACCATTGACTCTGGAAAAAGAAAATGTGGTCCGAAACTACATACTTATATTCATTTACTTTGCATTTCTTAACAATATTAAATCTCATTAACAATAACGAAGACACATTAGGAAGACACACACATTTCGCAAATAAAAATACCAATAATTAATACAGTACCAGATCGTAATGTACGCGTCCAAATATTAACGCTTACTGAATTTTGCAACAACAAACCGGCGCTAAATCAGCTATAATTGAAAAGTCAAAAGCCAGACAACATTTCCAACTCCGTGCGCACAGGGGGTAAACTCATACTTTTTAAAACGCTGGACAGCACCAGCTCTTTACCTCACAGTCATCCCATTCGTCCCAGTTCCTTCATCAGAATCCCCCCTCGTCTACTTCGTGGCCCTGACACTGCACCTCACGGCGACACGAAACACGACATTTAGGGGGCCGTTATTTTTATCAAGTCGTAATGCAATAAGCCCATTTTTCAAAGAGCACCTCCTCTCGTCAAACTCGGTTTGCAGGGCGACACGTTCCTAACGCTGCCTCTCCACAGCCGCTCGCGTCGCCGGCTACGGGGAAATATCGCTTTTGGATTCAACACATCGCTTCCTTTTTTAAACAGACCGTGGCGCATTTTAATTATGAGCGAGGGAGGGTGGGGGGGTTGGAAGGGAGAGGGCGGGGGCGGCCCCGCTGAAGAAGTGGGCGGGGCGAAGCGGAGAAGTCGCGGTGCAAGAGACGTGTACCAGTGTCGTGCGGGGGTTCTCTGCGAAGACAGTGGGTAATGGTGTAATGGGCCGGCCTGAGATTTCACGCCCCGTGCCTTCTAATGACACGGCACGCGGTAATAACAATAATTACCTGCGTTTTTTTATGGCGGTCCGCCGCCGTCGCTGCCGCGGCTGTGCCGTTTGGCCCCCCATCACCCCGTCCCGTCCCGCCCCGCCCCGTCCCGCCCCGCCCCGCCCCGCCCCCGCCCCCGCGCGCCGACACGACGCAACGCAACGCAACGCGAAGCGCGGTCGAAGGTCGAGCCCCTGCACGCCTCCCCCTTAAGACATCGCCCCTTGTTCATCCTTCTCTATCACCTATTCCTGCTTCCCGCCTCTGTACCACCTCTACCTACCCTCCTGCCTCTTCCCCGCCTCTACCCACCCTTGGGTCCACTTCTGCCACTCCACTATGCACCCTCGAAACCACCTCCCCCCGCCTCTACTCACCTCTGCCCCGTCCCTACCCACCCTCGAGTTCACCTCTGCCCCGCCTTTACCCACCACTGCCCCGCCTCTATCCGTCCTCGTCGCGACCTCTGCCCCGCTACTACCTACTCTCGGCTTCACCTCTGCCCCGCCTCTACCCACCCTCAAGTCCACCTCCACCCCGCTTCTACCCACTCTCGGGTCCTCCTCTGCCCCGCCTCTACTCACCCTCGGATTCACCTCCGTCCCGCCTCTACACACCTCTGCCCCGCCTCTACCCACCCTCGGGTCCATTTCTGCCCCGCCTCCCTCCACCCTCGTCTCCGCCCGCCTCCGCCCTGCCTCGCCGACCCTCGCTCTCCTCCCACGCTGCCAGTTCCGCCGCAGTAGTCCCCTTCCTTGCCGTTATTGAAACACAGAGCCCTCGTAAGAAGTGTTCGTTCTCGCTTTAGGTGTTCGCATTGTGCGCACTGTGAGTTAGGAGACTGCGTTAATGAACGAGCGCGTCGGGGTTCGGCCGATAACTGTTGGCTACGTTTTCGCGATAACGATTTTCGCTTCGCTCCGATCACCCGAACTGGCGAATTGTTAATAAGTAGATTGACTGCGCTCGTAGAAATGTGTAATAATTGCTGCACTGCATAATTGTTAGCATTGATGTAGATTAGAGAAGATCCTTTTCCGAGAAATGACAAAGTGCATATTTTTGGAAACATGTGCATTGCATACATATGCAGGTTTTCTCATAATAAATATGAAGATATCAGGAAAACAGAATTATGGACTTGGGCAGAAAGTATTGTAATAAATGTTGTGAATAACCTTAACCCAGGAAAACCAGTATACCTTCTTGGTACAGGAGTGAATACGAGATCACAAACGAAATTTAAGGCTAAACTTAACTCTGCAAAAACACGCCAAAGCAACTTAATATATGGATATCATAATGTTTTATTTAATTATTTCCGAAACCTGCTCACCATGATGATTATGAAAGAATACAATGTTTCTTCATACTTCTCTCGCTATGAAAGTGTTACCTGGGTTCTTTGCTCCAGCGACTGTTGATCAGGTGTTCACGAAGCAAGTCGTTGCTTGAATACTTCGCAATACCTGCCCTATCCTTCACCTTTCCGTGGAAGAGATTGGTCTGTCATTCGTACTTGAGAGACCGTTGTTATGGTTCACTAACGATTGCTAATTTACTGCTGCACTGCGAAGAGAGATAACACAGATAATTGCGACTTGTTTTCTCTGTCAGGTCTCGCTCACGGACGTACATTATTACAGTCCGGGAAGTTAAACTTTTTTCTTCTTCTCAACATTCTAGTAACGTTGCAATTATGGGTTAAATGTGTATTGAAAATACCCGCTTTTTCCTATTTGATTAATAAAAAAGTATTTTTAATGTACTTCAACAATATTGCGCAGCTTTTGGAACACATCAAATTCTCTTGCCCTTCTCAAGTACGACATTTGGTATACTGAAGTGGTAATAGGTGAATTTGTTTATAAAATGTCCTCTTACTTTGCTAGATTTTATGCAAAAGTTTCTAAAAACCGTAAAGTGTCACTTTAAAAAAAATCTTATTTACTCTATATATAATATTAAAATACAAGCCTTTTTCATCATCAATCAATAAAAATTACATAACGCCTATATATATATAGCACGTTCCTTACACCTTTTTCAATTGAAACCGCAAGTTCATATTACAACAATGAGGAAAATATTCAATTCCATAACGGTGATTGAGGAAGCAACTATAGCAAGGTCGAAACGAAGGAGGAAAATTGATGGTATAAATGTGAATAACAACTTTGGAGAGGAAATAGAACAATGGACGCAGGAAGTCAAATATCCGCGATCATACAACATAGGAAATTTACAACAAGGTCCTTTCTACGTAGTTTACAAGCTGTTTCGATCGTTTCCCACTAAACGAGAATCATTTCCCCGACAAATTGCTTCCAAACAGCTATTTTTATTTGAAATATAATAAAATCCCAACATTCTGGCTGCACTGGCCATTTTTCGTTTCATCGCAATACTCCAAGAAGGAAAATTAAAGCTCATCAAAGAAAGAAATGTTCGCCAGCGTTCTAAAAATATTATTTTCAGTAGGAGTAGAATTGAAGAGTAGTAACTCACAGAAACATTATTTCTTTGTACTATTACTGAATATGATATCAAAAACAAGACAATTAAAATGTATTGCATTTGAAGGCCGTAATAACTTGCTTTACTTCCCACTACTTTCTAGTTTATTCGAAGAAGTGGTTTGTAGGTCGAATAATCTCAAATAGTATTTAATCATATCTCTAAAAATACTGCATATCGGAAGAGTATTTTTCATACATCAACCGACTTGTTACGACACGTACGACTAGGTAACGTATGACACTTAGTGATAAGGAATAAGGAAAGTGGGACGTTTGTAAAGTGACCTCGATAAAGAAATCATGAAGCTTATCGAACATGGAGATACATTTACATGTATCATACCGGTATACATTAATTTTCAAAGTTAATTACGAAATACTGTAACTGCGGGCGCGTCTTATTGTGTAACGATTTACAACGAATAATCATAGGATATCACACTTCTTACACTTTGGCGCATTCTTTGCTACTGAATTATCATCGTTAAACCCAGCTCATTTCAGACATTTCTCAGAAAAAAAAATTTTAAATGGGTCTATTCAATAGAGAAAATTAACGCCAAACCATGAAGTCAACGAAAATAAGAAAACAATGACACCAAGAAGAGTATCAAGATGAGAAAATCTAATATATATATTTGTTAAATTAAGGACGAACGAAAATAATAATACGAAATATAAACATAAACAAAATCAGTGATTTAAAATAAAAAAATATAGAAGCGTGAAATGAGACAGAACAAAAACGTAGTAATTAGCGAAAGAGACGGAATGAAGGAAAATCATGCAGCGCGAGCAACGAGACAAATCAGTAAAACGGCAACAAACCCCCCTGAGTAGTGCAGAAGACAGAGGCAACTGCCCACACGAGGGCTTCATTCACGGCCCGCGCCATGAATACCAGACGCGGCCGCGAGGTGGGCCTGCCTTTTCGGTCGTCCTCTGCGGGCGGCGCGGGGGCGCGGGGGCGCGGCGGGCTCGGATTAGAGCGGCGGCGAACAAGCAATTAATTTTCCCGTCAATTTCTGCAACCTCCCAACAACGCGGCCAGCGGGCAGGCGGGCAGGCACTCGGCGGCCGCGCCGCGCGAACAAAACCGGCGCGGGGGCGACGAAACGGCGCGAGTCCAACGGCCGCGTTTCCGAACTCACGCGTTCGCTGACGTTCGCTACCCCCGTCCCCCCGCACACACGCGCGCTGGGCGGCTCGCTCGCGCGCCTTGCGGCCGCATTCAGACACGGCTAAACGCGCGTCACGGGCGGGCAAGTCCGGCGGCGTCGCGGCCGCGGGCGGCACAAAGCGCCGTGGGCGCGCAGGGGCGGTGCGGGGGCGGGGCGCCGGAGGGCCGAAGCTCGCGAGCGAGCGCGCGCGCAGCCAGAGAGCGAGCCCCGAGTGCGCGCGGCTTTCAGGCGGAGCGGCGCCGAGTGGCGCGGCGAGCGGGGCGGCGCGGGGGAGGACAATACCCGCGTGGATGTATCGCGCCGTCGGTGTATAACATCCATTGCCCGGGCGGCCGCGCGCCGGCCACTTGTTCGGAAACTATTAGCCCTGGCCATTGCTATCTCGGTTATGGGTTTGAAATTGGAACACGATATTAGCGCGCGGGGCGGCGAGGGGCCGCGGGGGCCCGCACATTCAAACGGCTGCAGCCGCGCGCCGCTGAGTGAAACCATTTGGGCCGTCGGAAGAAGATTGGGCCGGCGGCGGGGGCCGGCGGCGGGGGCCGGCGGCGGGGGCCGGCGGCGGGGGCCCGCGGGGGCCGGAGGCGGAGCGGGGGAGCGCGCGCGCGTGCTATTGAATTGGCTGCACCGGGCTGACCCTCGCCCGCCGCCCCCGCCCCGCCCCGCGCCGCCCCGGCCTTCGCCCTCGCCGCCGCGCCCCGCGTCCCGCGCCGCCCGCGTCCCCTCTCCGGGTCCGGCTCAATTTCCAATTTCTTTTCCGTTTTGCTGTTTCCTGGCCCCGCGCATAAACAGTACAGAAAGCCATCCATCTCCGCCCCCCGCGCGCCCGCCGCCGCCGTCCCCCGCCGTCACCGCCGCCCGCCCGCCCGGGCCCCGCTGTTTCCAATATCAGCGGGTCCGGCCGGCCGCCGGCCCAATATACCGCCCCGCCGCCGCCGCGTCCCACGCCGCCGCCCCCGCCGCCGCCACCGCCGCCGCCGCAGCCGCCTTACATTATGCGGCGCCGCCTGCGCGCGCCTGATGAAAGAATAATAATCTGCCCGCGAGGTGCGGCGGCGGGGACGGGCCCGAGGGGGGTGGGGCGGGGCGGGAGCGGGAGGGGCCCGGCGCGCTCGTTGCCGCGCGCGCTGCCAATTACGGCCCCTGGCGAGGGTCGAGGGCGGACCCCACCGGACAGCACCCGCCGTCGCGCCTCGCTTAATCAAAATTAGACCCCGTTCACTCCGCCCCGCCCGCCCACCCCGACTGCACCGCCCACGGAGACCGCTCGCCTGCTACGACGAGCGTTCACGATGGAGGCGGCACCTGCGGTATCTAAAGCGTTGATATTTTCTTTTCGGTGATGATAGGCTTGTTGTTGATACTATTAATCCGTAAAATTAAGACCGCTGAATTAAGACAGCCGTACACCAAAAATATTCTCTACAATGCTCGCGCTAGTTCTGCTGTGAGAAGTTATGTTTGCAATGATTAATAAGAACATTCTTTTCGTTTGGGTTAACGTTTGTATTCTTGAATTTATTTGTGAAATGGTTATATAAACCATGTGATGTAATTAAAATAAAAATTATAATTATGTTAAATTAAGAAAAACAATAGAAATGGCATATTATTTAAAATATTTTGTCACATGTTTAAATAAAAAGAATGCTTTCCGAAACTGGATGCCAGTCATGTCGATGTTTTCTGTCGGAGTATACGAACCAAAAAAAAATTGAATCAAACGTACCTAAATACAATGGTATACAATGCTTGAGGTTTGTGTAAAAGATAGGGTATTTTTGAAAAACATTCGTACACTTTTTTTATTCATGTGACCATATGAAGGCGGGGTACGTCGAGAGGAAGTACGCAGTCAATATTTTATGAAGTGGTGTATAGCGCAGCTGTCTTGCCAAATGCAATTTTTCTGTAGATTGCTTTTAAGTGCTAAAATTAATTTTTCAGTTATCCATTTGAGTAGAAACCAATTTATTTCTCACATACATCACCAGCGACCTTTTATTAATTTTGTTAGAAACACAACTACGTGGATTGTATTCCGATGTTTTCTTATTTATTACCTTTGATCATAAAACGAAATCTAACGAGACTATTTTGGAACTGACAATGAGTAATGATGTTTTCCAAGAGATGTACTACCTACACAGTCTTCGGACCTCTAATGCCAAAATGGCGTGTCCCCTAATAATGACAAACTGAGTTTCGCTGGGAGACAGCATTACCGCGGCCACTGCAACGACTATGATAGGGAGGTTCTAGTGTTCGAGTCTCGGCGGTGGCAGGTTTTTTGACGCTAGCTTGATAGCTCGGTAGAATTCGACTCCCATCACAGAAGAATCATTTCAGCCGGCTGCTCTGATCGGTAATTTTCCGTGGTTTCCGCTATCAGTACCAGACGAATCCCGCAGCAGAACAGTAACAAATGTCCCACGGACCGCGCGCGATCTTTCCTTCCTTTTCCCTTCCTCTCCCCTTACACATCTTGCACTTACAACACTTCACTATCTCACATTCTCAGAGTCCACACGAGGGCAGAGCGTTTTACTGCTGGGGTGGTGTCCCGCTGGGGAACAGTGTTACTACAACAATTGCGTATACCAATTTCGGATAATCCAAGCAACGTCGGGCAGGAAGAAAAATTTTAAAAAAATAATAAAATGCTTATCTGTAGGGTAAAGAAAGGATTTAACTAAAGGAACTAAATAACCAATTATTGAAACACAAGTTGCTGAAATGAAAAGTTTCTTAACTTTTGTAACTTTGGTAACTACTGTGTATATCACATGTTTACGTAGTAGTAATTTTCACTTAGAGGAACTTCCGAAATCAGTAATCTTCTTTTGCCGTAAGGCACTGAATCTAATTTATGATGCGATGCGTGATGCGGTCGCTACGCTTGCTGTTTTCTCACATCGCACGCTACGTTGCATTGAGTGGTACTCCTGCAGATGTATTGGTTTGTTAGAGAACACCCCACGTTAGTACGAATTACGGGGGTTCTACTGTAATCATTATACTTAAGATAAACGAATGTCAATCAAATATATACCTGGTCAACAACTAAAATAAATATATTCGGAAATATCTACATACCCAGCAATCTACAGATTAAGCAAGTGACATTTACAATAGAACACCCATGCACTCTCTGCTGAATCGGTTACGGTTGTCCCATAAACAGAGGCAATATACCTGTAACGTGCGCAAGGTAACAAAATACGACGAGCCCCTCAATTCCTCGAAAGGTGCGCGTTTGTCGAAACGAGACATTCGCGCAGGCGCAGATGGCCCGTGGCTGGGGGGGGGGGGGGGGGCGGTGGGTCGCGGGTAGCCGGGAGTAGGCGGGGGGGGGGGGGGGCATGGCAGTGAATGGTCGACCGTAAGCTGTGAGCAGAGAGCTAGTAAGCAGTCGACGAGGAAAGTGGGCTGTGGGTGGTAAGCGATGGGATCTCCACAAAGAATTCCAACTGAGTCCATATAACATGTCTGTCTATCCACCCAGTTCTATCACTCCATACTACTTCAAATTTCACATCTCGCCAACTTCAGACTCCAGAAAAATTCCTCGCACAGAACCAGAATTTAAAATAGATAGCTATACTGGGCATTCGTTTTCAAATTTTCCCTTGTGGATTGTTTTCGGAGATGTCAGAATATGATTTTCTCACCCAAAATAATTTATTATTTAATTTTAGGTAATTATAAATCCTTCGTTACGTGATATGCATTGACCTTTGTATACTCTGTAAAATGTTATAATAAAAAACGTGGTGGGAGGGGGCCACGAGCAGTCGACAATGAGCGGCGCGCAGTGGGTGTTGGCCCGAGAGAGGCGCCAAGGCAGAAGCAAACTGACCTACCCCGCGCCGGTGGCAAGGAGGAGCAATAGTGATAAGTGACGGCCAATGCAGCAGCTCTAGTGGCACTTGCGATAGTCATTGCGGAGACGAAGACCGCATTGGCGGAGAAGGGATGGTGACCTGAGGCATTCGCACAGCAGTGGCGTAGACGGTGGTAGTACTGACAGCTATGGTGATGGGGGGGTGGTTATTACGTGGCAGTTACTCTGGTGGTGATAGTTGTCTTTGTGGTTGTGGTTTGGTTGGTGATAGCGGTGGTGATGATGGAGGTGGTGATGGCGGTGATGGTGGTGTTTGTGGTGGTGGTTGCGATGGTGATGATGGTGGTTGTTGTGGTGGTAGTGGAGGTGGTGATGGTGGTGGTGGTGGTGGTGGCGGCGACAGCGGGACCGGGCGATCTCGGGGACGGCGGTAGTGGTGAAGCGACGGCGGAGCGGTGGCGGCGGCGCGGCAGGGGGGCCGGGACGCGAACCCGGACCTGCGGAGCAACGGCCCGCGCCGGCCATTACGCGCCGGTCGTCAGCGGGCGTGAGACAGCGCGTCCCGCAGCGCCAGGGCTGCCCAAGGCCCCGCCCACCCACTCCCTCGCCACGCCACCAACACTTTCTCGCAACGGGCTCTCGCGTTGCGTCATTGGGTATCCTCAGAGGAGTCCACACACATTGAACTCTCAATGCATCAACGCCACATGCACACATACACAAGCACAAGCACACACGCACATGCCACACGCACAAGCACACATGCACATGCCACACGCACAAGCACACATGCACATGCCACACGCACAAGCACAAGCACACATGCATAAACACACATGCACATGCACAAGCACATGCACAAGCACACATACACATGCACTCAGAAACGCTCACAAACTAATAGAAATATATTGCACAAACAACAACAAAACCAATTATCATTCTGAAAGCACTTGACACGACAGAGTGTGAAAATCCGCGCCCCAGTGCTTCCTCGGGGTGTTGTCGGGCGCCGAGGGGCGGGCGGGGCCGTGGGCGCTCCCGTCGGCGCTTCCCCGCGCATAACTCTCGGGCGACGCGTCGCAAGGAGCCGTAAAGGCCGCTCGTAAAATCGATTGCCGCCGCCCCCGCGCCCGCCACCGCCCGCGCCACCCGCCGCCCCCGCCGCGACACAAATGACTGTTTGCTCCTCCGACAAATCAGAAGGTGCGAACGGCCCAAGCCATCACGAACTAGCGGCACGGCTAGGCAAGATTGCTCGTGTTTGCTCCGGCTATTTGTCGGAGTCAATCCTCCCCACGACCATATGATTCCGTCTAAAGCGACGAAAACTATTACGGAAAGTGAATATCGAACTGAGAAAAAAAATACTAAAAATATCATACTTTGAACTTGCACTCTTGTATGGTTCCTTTCTCTATTTTTTTTCTCCCTATCAGGCTGCGTTTGTTCAGTTTCGTGAATTTTTGATTATTTATTCCACGCATTGTTGCAGTTGCTAAAAAACTTTCAATGAAACATGATGAACTTTAAATTAAGGTCAACGCTAACGTAGGCTTCACTATCGTTCTTTCTTTGAAATCATGATGTTTGATTTCCTTATTTCATTCCGTTTTATGTATTGTGATTGTTCATCCCTGAATATTAACAGATTATATTCTAGTTTATGCATTATTTTTAAATGTAATGAAACGCCGTTATTTAATTTACGAAATAAATGTTGAAAGGGTAACTTCGCCATTTTCGTCTCCGTAAAGGACACGAATTGTTTCCTGACACTGTCGGCCTTCATCGGCTAGTTATTCCCTTCTATTGTAACTCAGTTCATTGCTTCTTACCGAACCACTGCTAGGAAAGTACCCGTCCTACATCGATGAAACTGCTCCTTCTCGATAAAGAAACGCGATGGCATTGTTGAAAAGGTAGAAGGGCAATCTAGAGAGAAAAGGACGTCCGATTAAGTTAGCTACTGCTCCAGATTCAAAGACATTCCTTCTTCAAAAAACGTATCACTTAATTTTTTATTAACTACTTCAAAAATTAATATTATATCCATGAATTATTATTTTAATATTGAGTAGCTTCACGATCTGCGACGGGAATGTAATTGCTTAACATGAAAGGCTGAAAATCAATACAAAGTCACCAACGTTTTACGTTTATACGTCATCAAAAATATTCATTTTTTAAAAAAACAACTTTTGAACTCTTTATTAGCTAGAATTATTTTCTAGTGATGCTTACAACGATAACTATCTGATTAGGTATGTTAAATACAATTATTTATTAATTTTATGCAAATGGTATATTATTTTGACATTGCTTTTGAATGCGTTCATGCATTCTGGACTACAATAAAAGTTTTATCAATGTAATAGAATGAAGTAAAGAAGGAACGTTTATAGTTTTTCTTGTAATTGATGTTTGTTCTAAGAAATCAATTCCTTCCACAAATCCCATCATGCAATCTGATGGCTATTTCTATGATGAGAGTCTTTGTCGAGTGGATATTTGTTCGCAAACTCAAGTACATTAAGTAACTGCAAAAAATATTTATATTCATGAGCAGTCATGCGGATAGTAATAGAAAACCATCTGCTCTCTCATTCAACGAAAGCTGGCAATTCATCACCGCTAATTCTCGATCACGGAACGACGCAGCAAGCGACTGGCATCGCAGGTCCCGTCAAAGAGTTTTTTTTTTTTTTTTTTCAGCTTCCTTCGATGCTCATTTTCCCGTGAAATGAGAAATAGCAGATTCGCAGAAACGAAAATATAGTAGAATATATATTTCAAATTGATTAGACCCAAATAATTAACAATATTAGTCGGCAGAGAATGTTCTCTGATTTCATTCAAAATTCACTGTCGTCCATGAGGATTTGGATGTCAGTATTTCGTGAGACGACTACAACCACAGTTCAACTGTTTATAAATAAGAGTTTATTATTATAATTGTACTTTACTTGAGAATATTATGTTACCGATATGTTTGTGTAGTAATTTATTTACAAATTATTTTGGAATTTTATTGTGGAAATTTCTGAATATTATCAATTTTTCTAAGTAAATGCGTTTTTAATTTATTATATTTTTTTAATTCTCGAGAAGTGCTAGACTTAGTAGTGGCACGATGAGAGTGTAAGTTAACCGTGTCAGTTAATTTGTTCTCTCCATTAATCTTATCCGAGTCGCTTGTTTCTAGGGTCTTCCTTTTCGATTCAATAGCTTCCAATAATCAATAATTGATTTGCTGTTTAGTCTGTAAACGGTAAGTGAAAGACAACCAATAAATTGAGATGAAGTATTTATGTTTGAATTATCGAAGAATTCGAAATAGCGTTAACTAGAGTTATGATTTTTTCCCTCATTATCGAAGTTCGAGCGAGTAAAGTTGCAGTAATCGTAATTCGAGTAATCGCAATTCCAGTAATTAAAGCTGAAGCAATCGCAATTCGAGTAATCGAAGTTGTAGTAATCGAAGTTCCGACGTTCCACTGTAATGGCATTAATCGACCAACAAGATTACTAGTTTTGATCTACCTTATTTTCCGGGCCCCGTCGTGAGCGCCGTCATGACGGAAGGCGTGGGCGCCACTTCCGCCCAGGCGTGGAGCGCGTAGGGACCGCCTCGCCGGCGGCGACGGCGGAGCAGGCTGGCCGAGGCGGCCGGCGCTCGGGCAGCCAGCCCTACGCGGCGCGCTCACAAATTAATTACGGCGCCTGGCCTTGGCCGCGCTGACTGGCAGTCGCGGGGGTCACGGACCCCCCCGCCCCCGCCGCCCGCGCGACGACAAATTGGAGGCGGCCCCCGCACGTGGCCACGGCGCGACGCACGCCCCGCGCACGCCCGTGCGCGCCCTTCCGCGCACGCCCACGCCGCCTCATGGTGCGCCTTCCTCGGCTCCTCCGAGACCGCCATTCCGGGCCTCGCCACTACGCGCGACTCACAAGATCGGACGCGTTCAGCCCAGAGGCAGCATTGCCGCTACACTGTCTCTCCCTCAACGTTGAATTGAACTGAATTGAATTTGCCTTATTTTACGTGGCGAGACTCGGGCCATCAGGCCCGCTTTTCCGTCTGACCACGCAAATTTAGCTACGCTCCTTTCACCAACTAGCAGAGGAAGGAGGTATTTCTTGGGCGAGAAACAGGCGATTTCAATGTAGCTCAGAGGCGTCATTTAGGCTTGAGGATCTTTTACATGCAAGTAAATCTACTAACATGGGACAGCCGGCTTTACTTCCCCTCCGTTGTCTGTTAAATTTAGAATATGGCGAGATAGATGATTCGAAAAGGCCTGTGCGGCGACTCTGGCCAGGGGATCCTAAGTTCGAGTCCAGACTGTGGCGGATTTTCGGCACTAGCTGGCCCTTGCTAGATCGAATTGTAGCACTAGCTAGAGCGAATAATTCAATCTATATAGCTATAGCTTGTCTTGTAGCTATGTCTTATAGCCATCTAGCTAGATAGAGCTATATAAATCGAATAATTCGATTTATATAGCTATAGCTTATCTTATAGCTATATGTTATAGCTTATCTTATAGCTATATGTTATAGCCATCTAGCTAGATCGAATAATGCTATAGCTTTGGCTTATCTTATAGCTATCTAGTTAGCTTGAATAATTCGATCTATACAGTTGTAGTTCATCTTATAGCTATATCGTATAGCTATCAAGCTAGATCGAATAATTCTATCTATATAGCTATAGCTACATCTTATAGCTATCTAGCTAGTGAATTGTTCAGACTCTGGAGGAGAATTTTACCGGGCGGCTTCTTCAATCGATAGTCGTCCGTGATTTCTCCGACCAATACGAGGCAAATGCCGAGTGTTGCAAACTATCTGTGGTTCGCAACACTGCACTATTTCCCTCACAGTTATCAGTTAAATTTAGTATATCGTGAGACAGACGATTCGAAAGGTTTGCTAGTCAGCGCGTTCTCTTATATGCGGAGCCGCTAGCGCTAATGCGCCAAACGCGCGAGTTAACGGGCTGCGCTCTCTTCCAAGGTCTGTCTTCAGTGCCGGGAAGATTCGCGGTCGAGACGACTCGAGCGCTGCTGGAATTTTCCGGTTTGTTCCTTGCAAATACAGAGCGAGGCCCCTGAGTGGTCGGCATGACTCTCACGTTCCTGATGTCACAGCTGAACAATTCTCAAGACTGCTAGTGGCAGAGATCACCATTTAAACATTTTTTGAAGCTGTGTATTTTTGTAACAAATGAACCGGAACATTCTCATAAAAAATCGTATTTAAAAAAAACAAAAACAAATTATAACACAATGAATCAAACAATAACTCAACGTTGCTTGGTGATATTTTAAAAAATTAATCAACATAGCGAAAAGTTAGATACACCTGCTAAAAATACTACGTTTTAATTCTTGGGTCTATTCTTCAGCAATCGATACACGTAATGGAATGATCAACTCGCGACACTAGGAGACTTCAAACTGATAGCACACGATTTCCTTTTGTTCCTTAGGCGACTTCTTTGTCCGTTCGCTCGAAAAAAGGGGATTATTTAGCTACATCACAATTAAAACGAATACGTCCTTGTTCTATATTATCTTTTTACACTAAAAATGTGACTAACCGACTCGAAACTGGTTGCTTCAGCGAACTGTTAGGAAACCCATCACATTCGAAGGAGTTTGCTGATCGCCACACAACGAATTCCAAACATGGAAGTCCTTCGCAGTAAGAGGCAAATATCCATTTCCAATCGTTCCTCTTCTCTTTACACAAACACACAACATTCCGAAGATCACTTAACATGCGTTCGATATTCGCCAGGATACACACTTGCCAATAATAAAAGCAAAGTTGTACCTCGTCTTGTGAACGTTTCTCACCAAACTAGGCATTACTGTGCCTCGCTCGTTAAATCGGTTGCTAAACGGAACCGGATAAAAGATATCATGAAGTGCCTGACAGCATTTGAATAAACCCGCAAAAATAACTTCATCTAAACAATCATAAGATCTCCAGAGGTGCAAAGAAGACAAAGACACAAGAAAGATGGGAACAGACGAAGTCGTGTTGTATTCGTCCCTTTCGATTTCATAACAGAATAATTTATGATGATCGATCAACCATTTTTATCTACATTTTAGTACTCACAATTTGAAGAAGCACTTCTACCACGCAATCTCAGCTTACTTACCTGAAACAAAAAATGAAAAATGAGATATAGAACATAAATTCATGCAAATATGCAATACTTTCATACATTAGTTGGTATTTTGACTATGTTTACTAAAATGCAATTTAAAAATCAGTTGCATTGTGCATGCAAGGATAACCACAGCACAAATGATTGTGCAGATAGAATTAATGATTCTCAATCCTCATTCGTGACTCAGCAGAACGCTAATCTCTCGGCAAGTAAAGAAACATTCATTAGTTTCATAAGCATTTACACAGTCATAAAACAACATTCAATTCAACACCACATTCTGCAACTAATTCCACGTTCAATAGTCAAGCACATTCTAACATCTCGCTCACCTCCCACACAGCATGGAAATTGTACGCCCCGGTCCCTTTGAAACTACTGCGTTGCAACTGCAAACCATTGCAACGTCCGGTTCATCAGGGCCAGCAGACCTGCTTTTCACTTACCCACAATGCAACGGGTACCTTATACATCCACGTCATACCTCTTCCTTCCGAGTCCTGTTGCCCGCAACTACCCTCCCACCCTGTGTGACTGTCGTGGCATCCACCCGTAGTTGTCCGGCTCACCATCACTCATTAAACACCCGCCATTCATCCATCACTCCCCCTTCGCCTACCACTCACCCCTTCACTTACACCTCACCCACCCTTCATCTACCTATCACCCACCTTTCAACTATCCATCACTAATCCTTCATATACCCATCACCAACCTTTCACCTACCTATCATCCACTATTCACTTACCCCTCACCCACCCTTCACCCACCTTTTACCTATCCTCACTTACCCATCACCCACTCATTCCTCCCCGTTCTCACCCATGCCATGAACGCCGCTGCACCAAGCAGGCACGGGTAACGTTATGCCACCCCCTTCCCCATTCCCCGTCCCTCCCCCACCTCCCGCGCCCTCGCACGCGCCCGTCGCCCCACGGCGCGGCGGGGGCAGGGCGCAGCGGCCAGGTCGCAGCCATTAGTCATAGCAATTATTACACAAGTTGTTAATTCATTAGCGAAACAATTTGGTCGTGTCGCCGCCGGGACGCCAGCGCGCGACACGACAATACCCGCGCGCGCCAACTAAAGACAACTTATGAATATTAAATACATTGATCTCCGGCACGCTGCCCGCGCCGCCGGTGGAAGCTGCGGCGGTGGTGGCGGCGGCAATAGAGGCGTTGGAGGCGCCAGGGGGCGTGGGCGGTGGGGTCGGCGATGATGCTGGTGACGGTGATAGGGACAGTGTTGAAGTCGGAGGTGGTGGTGGTGGCAGCGGTGATGGCGGGGGCAGAGGCGAAGGAGCAGGGGAGGTGGAGGTGGAGGTGGAGGCGGTGGAGTAGGCGACGGCGGCGATAGCGGTGGCAGTAGTGGTGGCGGTGGTAGTGGCAGCGGTGATGACATTGGCGGTGGCGGTGGTAGTGGCAGCGGTGATGACGTTGGCGGTGGCGGTGGCGGTGGCGGTAACGGTGGCGGTGGCGGTGGCGGTAACGGTGGCGGTGGCGGTGGCGGTGGCGGTGGCGGTGACGGTGACGGTGGCGGTGGCGGTGGCGGTGACGGTGGCGGTGACGGTGGCGGTGGCGGTGACGGTGGCGGGGGCGGTGGCGGTGGCGGGGGCGGGGGCGACGGCGCGGTCAGAACGCCGAGCGAGTGAGTTAGCTGATGATTAGCCTGTAGGGTGCTTCGATCTACGCAGTAAGGTCAACGATAGATTAATTCAGTTTCCTATTTTTCGGGGGTCTCCGCATCTTGTTGGAGAAAAAATTAAGAAAATTTCGCCTCATACTTTTTTAAACCAAAACAAACGTGAAGATGCCGTAACGGTACTGGTGTTCTATCTTTATAAAAAACACACGAGTTTGTGGGTCATGAAAATTGAATTTTGTTTGTAAAAAATGTGATTACTTAATCCATGTAACGTAGGAATAACATTTCAAATGGTAATTACAGTATATGTGTCTGGTAATATTTACACATACACATCTGATGATAATAATAATGATAATGATGATGATGATAGTAATAATAATAATAATAATAATAATAATAATAAGAATAAGAATAATAAGAATAAGAATAAGAATAATAGGAAGTTCAATTTTATTATTATTAGCAATTATGTTGTATCCACATAGTATTCGTCCAAGTGGCTGACGCTCTATCACCCCAGCATGAGCATTATGGATTGTGTGACAATTTTTTTCCGCCTAAAAGCATGACAACTTGCTGGGCGGTTTCCCCGGAAACGATGCCCGCCCCTCAGCCCCGCCCCCCCTTATCGCGCGCCTCGTGGGTCGGTTTCCGCAGCGAGATAGCGAAGCGTCAACCGACACTCAATAAATCGTTAGCCTCTATCGCTGATAACCACGGAAAGAAAGAAATAAGCTTTTTGGTGAATTGTGACTGCCACGAATACAAAATAAAAAATGTCTCTAAGAAGAAAATATAGAACACATTATGTTCATTCATGAGGACTCTCATAAATTAACTTAGAGAAAAAACAAGGGAAAAGATACAAGAGGAACCTATGGAAAGAAATATTTAGTAAGGTGTTAAAAAATTAATGGATTCCAAAGCAAAAAAGACAAGTAAATCTATTCAACAAAATCTGAGGAGGGAGAGAATAAGCGCAAAATAACAAAATAATTATGGATACTGGAAAGAGAAGATGAGGGAACAGTAAAGTATAAAGAATCGGAATTGACATGTGGTGCCTAGCCTCTCTTAATATGAAAAAGAAAATGAAGAAGAGGAGGAGAAAGTTGTATCTCTTGATGAAACTACAAGCCTAACTAGTCAATTTTGACGGGGTGAAGAAATAGCAATTGTGCTGAATATATCCAAATAAATAACCTTTGTACTCGCGAAGTTCGTTACAAGTAGCCGTTTGTTCGCCATCCTGTCCTACAAGGGGAATCACGAACAGTGATGGGCAGGGATAGTCATGTGGCGGATTAACCCGATGCTCCCAGAGCGCTGAATAGCGCGAAATTGCATTCAATACAAGAAATGAAACCCGAGATAACGGTTTCACTCTTCTGCAAAACACTTCGTGAGTAATATTCAGACGAGAGAATGGCACTTTTGAATTGTATGGGGAATACAAGTCATCGCGGTATTCGTAGATACGCAAACTAAGGCACAACTCCAAGATTTTTTCAAATAAATTTTCCTACACTGGAATGACAGATGCTTTTCTAAGAACATTATTTTGAAATTCTACCAGTCTATTTACATAGAACGATACCGAGAATTCCCTCAGTGAATACCACCCTCCACGAATTTTCGTTTTAGGTGGTCTCTTTCAGCAAGTAGTTTCATTAAACTCGACTAATTAATTGAGCTTGACAATTTACAACCCACCAAACCACGAAGCCCTTCGTGCTCCTTCTCAGAGAATTAACTGCATCAGAAGTCGCATGAAGCTCAGTTTGCGCGTATGTTCTCTAAGAAAATGATTTGCATAAATCTGTACATTCAGAACGCAATCTATCAATAACGGAAAAAGTCGAGCAAAAACAGACAATTATATACAGGTATGTTAAAATACAAGCAAAAGAACAGAAGGAGCAAACGTCGGAACGAAGAGACGAACAGCGAGCTCATGGCACAAAGTATCCCCAACCGAAGTACGAGGAACAAAATCTCAACCCTTCTCTTCACGGTAGACCTACTTTTCCCACCCACCCCACCAGTAGTTGTCTCCTGGCACAGCACCTCCAGTCACCCCGTCATTTCGTCTCCACGCCACCCTGCTCACCCCGGAGAGCTTTCGAATTTGTCAACGGCTTGGCTCGCTTCCATCGGTCAACTTTCCCCAGGTTATTGTGGCTGCAAGGCGCGACGGGGCAGGGCGGGGCAGGGCGGGGTGGGGCGGGGCGGGGCGGGGCGGGGCGGCGTAGGGCGGGGGCGTCGGTGGGCAGGGCAGTGTCAGGCAACGCGAGCGACGAGGGGGGAGCGTGGGGCGATGAGGGCGGCAAGGGAGGGAGCGGAGCGGGGTGGCGGCGTCGGGGGGCGTGGCAGGGTGAGGCGAGGTGGGAGGCAAGGGAGTGAGGAAGAGCGGCCGTAGGCGGGGTTCGATGCGCGGGGAAGGCTGAGTTGAGGCAAGCAGCGAGGGAGGGAGCGAGGTGGGCAGGGCGGGGCAGCAATAGACGGGGAGTCAGTGGACGGGGCGGCGGGGGGCGAGGCGGGCGGCGAGGGAGAGAGCGGAGCGGGGAGTCGGTGGGTGGAGCAGAGCACGGCGAGGCGGGTGGCGATGGAGGGGGCGGGGTGAGGTGGGGCGGAGCGGCGATGGGCGGGGCAGGGGCGAGGCGGAAGGTAAGGGAGAGAGCGGAGCGGGGTAGCGATGAGCGGGGAGTCGGTGGGCGGAGCAGAGCGAGGCGAGGTGGGCGGAGAGGGATGGAGCGGCTCGGGATGGGGCGGGGCAGGGCAGCGATGGGCGGGGAGTCGATGGGCGGGGCAGGGCGAGGCGAGGAGGAGCGAGGAGAAAGAGCAGGCGAGCGGACTCCTCATCACCAACGTGACCCCGAGGTCACGTATTGTTTCCCTACACGCCGCCCCCGGCACCCCAGCGCCCCGCCCACGCTCGCCCGACCCTCCCGCAAATGAAAGTCTTGTATTCTTTTGGTCGCGGTGGGAAACTTCGCCACGGCGCTGGCGCTACAAAGGAACATGAGCTGCCGCCAATCCCTCATCCTCCGTCTCTCCGTCGTGGCGACTGTCCATCGACTTCTACCCGATGTGTTGGACACGCCCCGGGGCCGGAAAGTCTGAGCGCGCCTGCCTGCCGGCGATAATTGGAACCGATTACAAGCAAATGGCTTCTAAATGACATTGCAATCTAATATGAGAATGAATTACCTTGCCCTTTCGTGTTTTTTTCCGATGACTAGATGCAGTATTAGATACATTGTTGAACATGTGAGAGCAAAATAAACCTTCCATAATTAATTAACATGCAGGCTTAGCACCTTTCTTGATTAATTAAATACGCTGATGACTTGGCGATGAGAATGTTTCTTCTAGGTATTTGATGTTGGTTTTGATCTAGGTTTTGAAAACGTCTTGAGAAATGCAAAGATCAGAGTACGCTTAACAGCTCAGAACTGAATGCAGGTGTGTGTGAGTGTGTGTGTGTGTGTGTGTGAGTGTGTGTGTGTGTGAGTGTGTGTGTGAGAGTGTGTGTGAGTGTGAGTGTGTGAGTGTGTGTGTGAGTGTGTGTGTGTGAGTGAGTGTGAGTGAGTGTGTGTGAGTGTGTGTGAATGTGTGTGTGTGAGTGTGTGTGAATGTGTGTGTGAGTGTGTGTGAGTGTGTGTGTGAGTGTGTGTGAGTGTGTGTGAGTGTGTGTGATTGTATGTGAGTGTGTGTGTGATTGTGTGTGAGTGTGTGTGTGAGTGTGTGTGTGTGAGTGTGTGTGAGTGTGTGTGAGTGTGTGCGTGCGTGTGTGAGTGTGTGTGTGTGTGAGTGTGTGTGTGAGTGTGTGTGTGTGAGTGTGTGTGTGTGTGAGTGTGTGTGTGTGAGTGTGTGTGTGTTTCGTAAAACATGGTAGCCGTTTTACAGGATGTCTGCCAAAAGATTGCCAACAAAGATTGTGAACGAAATTAAGTTTTTACCCAGTTGTATCTTCCTTAGATAGCATCTGCCACTTCTTCATTTCTTATCGAAGACATGTTTTGTGTTCAGCGATCTTATGGAATTATTTTGTGATAATATAATTATTTTACCTTGGTGTGTAACTTCCTATCATTACCTTCAAGAAATGGGTGGAAGTAAGCACAAAGCGACCGAGCAACTGACGTTTAAGAGTTTCTTTTTGAAATAGAGTCGTACATTAATATTACATAAGGGATAAGGGATGCAAGAAATGCAAGATGTTAAAGATAAAATAAGTTATGAATATAAAGGATACAATATTTCCTTGCACTAGTTGTCGGTGGTGATGAGCAAAATAACTGTTTCGACGACCAATTCCATAAGAAATAAAATACTAAGTATTTTTAAAAGCACAACATCGATTACAATCTATTTTGTTGTCTAATTGTTAGAACTACATGATGCAATGAGTTAGAACGATGAATGTAACATAAAATATTACATTCATATGCTTACACTTACCTGAGCTATTACGATATTTAAATGAAATTATGTCAAATTCATAATAACAATAATAAGTTAATTTTAACTACGAATTGCAATGAAGAAGATATCTATACGCTGATTGAATCACGGTACTCTGTCCTTTCATTAAACAATATTTCGTCAAATATTCAAATGGACCAACATAAAGAGTGCATTAATGTTCGCAAAACTAAATTTTACCGGAGAAGGCAACGCAAATCATTCTCTAGTCTCAACGAACCAACAATATGAACATATATTACATACGAGTGTAATAAATTCTCCATCTCAAGTTTCAACACCCAGAAAGTTTTACTGCATTTGTTAATTAAAGTATTAAGTTCCACCCTTCCATTACGAAGCAAAAGCTTTCAGCATCTCGGCCCCAAAGGGATACCACTTTTCCTGGAGCAGTTTACCCAACGCAGAAATACAGGCGCGACTATAATTTCGAATCCCCGTCCCGAAGACAATACGGCACAACTCTCGTCATGACACATGAATTCCGCATATCGACATCTCGGGGTGGAGTGTTCACAACAGTTTTACATTTGTTAATTAAAATATCAAGTTGCACCCCTTCCGTTACGTAGCGAAAGCTTTCGCCCTCTGGGGCCCTCGGGGAGAATAGGTGGCGTGCTCCTAGGGCAGGGGTGCACGGGGCTCGCATCTTAGCGGCGCGGGGCCTGGCGCAGGGGCCGGCGCAGCGGGGGCGGTGCGCCCCTGCAATTAGCGCGCACGGCGGCGGCGGGGGCGGGGCGGGGGGCGGGGCCGGCGGCGGCGGCGGTGGCGGCGAGCGGCAGCGGCATTACGCGTGGTTTAAAACACGGGAAGTCACTTCGCTGCCATTAGACTGACGCCGCCCCCGCGGCCCGCGCGCGCTCTACACTATTTATGGCAAATCAAAACGGGAACAAGCGATTACTCGACTTAATGGCCTTAACCGATCCTTGGCGTGGCGATCTGTCGGGCGCCGGAGTGCGAGTCGGCCGCCCTCTCACCGTCCTCTCTCCCCCGCCCCCGCCCCGCCCCCCCCCCACGTCCCCGCGGCCGCGTACGACGGCGTCGCGCGCCACCCCTCCCCACCACCTCCGCCCCGCCCCCTCGGCCCCCGCCCCGCCCCGCCTCGCCGCCGCCCATACAGAATAAATAGGAAACAGAAAAACCCTTCCAGCGACCGGCGGCGCGGGTAAATAATGCGTATTTATGCGCAAGAGGACCCCCGGCGCCGCTGCGGACACGGAAAGCTCGTCAGCCGATGCTAATTCGTCATAATACGCGATAATCTGGCTTATTGCTGCCGCACTTTCCGGCGGCGGCGGCGGCGCTGCCGTGCTGCCGACGCCGACGCCACCGACGGCGACGCGACGCTGGCCCGGCGCCGTCGCGTGCGTCGCGGCGCCCCCAGCTGCGCCGGGATGGGGCTCTTGAGGCGGTCCACGGAAAAAGAAGGCGGACTTATTAAATGTTAATCCTGTTTAAATTATCAATATACATTAAATTAATAACAGAGCTTCTATTGAATGACTAATCAGGGCATCAATCGCACAAAATGATTTATTAAATTAAAAGCGAAATTAAACGAATTTGATGAATGTTTATTTGACAATCTAATTATTGAAAAGCAATTTCAAAGCTCAGCTTAAAAAAAAGCAGGAAGATCCAGATGTTATTACGTCTTTGACTGAAATCGTAATAAAAAGAGTGTCAACAATTGCAAGACTGAATAACTCAAAATGGCGTCTAGAGAACATAATACACATACATACTCGTACAAGTATATTTTTACCATTACATCTGTAATATGAATTGAGTGAAACATGAAATCTGTGCCGAGTAAATTCTTTCGTTATGGTTTTTGTTAAAAGGGAAGTGCGAATGAATGTATGAGTTACATGGTAAACCAACCAAACCTAAGTAACGTGTACAATATAACGAAGTTCATTGAAGGCTTCGTTCTCACTGAGGCCTTGTATTTCAGTTGTTTCATTTACATGACATATCTGAGTGGATTCCTCTGCAGCCATCATATCTACTCAACATTTCCCTATAACACAGATAATGGGCGTAGCTATCAACAACTGCATTCTGTTATTAAGAAAAATACAATAATTCACTTCTCACTAGACAAGATTCAATGAACGCCCGCTGTGTGCTCGCCCGTCCATGAAATGAAATGGCACTCAAAGGTTCATCGAAAAGAAAGAGGAAAGGTATTAGCAAATAAAACCGCCGAAAACAACAAGAAATCAGGATTTCTTAACCACCATCTTTAGGTGAATTTATACCTGTGACTTCCGTTGTTTCTATTCAAAATTACAGTTCCATAATTTTCCGATATCTGGTGCATATCAATATATATTACTTTGCAATTCTAGAGTATTAGTACTAAACATTTCAATTACATTACATTATATTGCATTGCATTACATTGCAGAACACGAGTATCAATATATAAACATCCTTCCACCATCATAATTTTTTCCAAATTATTGCACCCTCGTACGTTAAAAAACAATTAGGTCAATTCGAGAACATAATTTTATATTCCGTCATTATTCTTTTCCTCACATCCGAACATGATCTTTTTTATTGTCATGAGAGAAAATTCAGTCAGAAAATTCCTGATGACGCACAGTACTAACGTTACGATCCAACTAGAAAATATCCACAACGACAATTAAGGAAAAGGTAATTATTTACATCGCACCAGACAATATCCAATGTACCCGACATACGCCCGCGGGTCTTCCATCCGTCATCCTTCCATGCTTCCATCCGTCATCCTTCCATGCTTCCATCCGTCATCCTTCCATGCTTCCATCCGTCATCCTTCCATGCTTCCGTCCGTCCGTCCGTCCGTCCGTCCGTCCGTCCGTCCGTCCGTCCGTCCGTCCGTCCGTCCGTCCGTCCGTCCGTCCGTCCGCCCGCGAAATGCAACGGCGCTCAAAAGGCAGCAGCGGCAGCGGCCGCGGCGTCGATCCGACGCCTTCATTTGCCGCTCGATTACGAACGGCCCCGTCCGCTTTTGTTTATTGCGCCTCGCGCCCTCCGCTCGCCATTAAACGAACTCCCCGCACCGAATTCAGAAACAAGCCGCCGACTGCAGCGGAGGCGAGGCGAAGCGAGGCGAGGCGATACCTCTGCGGGCACGGGGCAGCGCTCCTAATTGCAATCCTCCTTTATGGAGGATTACGTCAGCTGGGAGATTCTTTCCTCTCACTCCGCGCTCAGGGGCGTCGCGTTCCGACGCTTGGCGGCGGCGGCGGCGGCGTCGCGTCGGTGGGAGCCCGGGGGGGCTCGGCTTAGGGCGCCCGCGCGCCGCGCTGCGCCGCTGCCGCTGCTGTCTGCGACGTCGCGACGTCTCGCCGGCGCGTTGGCGCAGCCGCTGCCGTTGCCGTGGTCGCTCTCGCGATAAACCTAGTGCGAACGGTTCACATTGTCGTGGTTCTTCCTTTCTTTCTAAAAAAGAGTATCCAACGAAGTATTTTTTTGAAATTAAAGAAGTGTTTTAGGTCGCTTCAACTGCTTAGTCATTAGCGACGTCAGTTACATCGACAAAATTAGATCATAAGTAACATACTTTTACATAAACAAGAATTAATAGAAGTAAATTTTACACGTGAGGAGAACTAATTAAAATCATTTTCCGGAACTGCTTTAAAGCACCTATCTTACCTATTATTATTATTATTATTATTATTATTATTATTATTATTATTATTATTATTATTATTATTATTTCTAACGCGTGTTATGTAAACATCCCTTTTCCGAATGAACTACTAAATCAATCCCAGCAAATGATGTTTGAAAGCTGAAAATTCCCGATATTTGCAAGTGCAGCTTACATGTTTGTGTATGCCATATAAACGTTAATAATATGAAAAATGATGTTTTCGACATTACTAACAACCTGGCAGTAAGGTAAGCAGCATCGAAGTCAGGCAAGGCAGCACAGATCGAGAGCAGTGTGTGTAAGGCAGGTTTTGGGTAGTTGGGTGTAAGGCGGGATACGTCAGGATATGCCAGGGTAGGCCAGGGCAGGTCAGGGCAGACCAGAGCAGACCAAGGTAGAACAAGGCGGAGCAGATTAGGGCAGGGATTGGCAGACCAGACCAGGGCAGGCCAGACTAGACTAGTGAGAGGATACACTATAGACAGAATGCATTCATTTTCCTGTATAGATGAATGCGGTAAATAAAATGGTAAGTTTAAGGATTCGACCTTAACCTTTCGCGTGATTTAATCACAAGTGTTTCCGTTATTACTTCTATTACTATTACTATTCCCTTTCTTGATATAATAAAGACATGGTCATTCATATCCTGCATATTTGTATCATAACTCATATTCATCAACGCATATTATCACTATTTCATAGAAATTCAATGCTACTTTACTCTCATAATTTTTTGCAACATTGTAGTTGTTGCAATCACAACGATTTTATGCATGGTGTTTTGAAATATATAAATACTATATTAAGTATATGTTAAATGTAATAAATTACATTTAATGCATGAACATATTTTTTAATATTATAGGCAACTCAGCTGCTACGCTGAGTTGGAAACACTCAGAAATCTTGTTCATTGGCTGCAAAACAAACATGTTTTTAAAATCAATTATACATTATAAACAATTGACAGTAAAAATTGTGCATTACGTTACATAAAAGTAATAGTGTGTTTGGTTGCAGTATTTATTCATGGGTTCATCTCCAAGGGTCCTGCACACCCTGAAGGACCACTTCTGTTCTTTTCGTACCATATAATTAGTGCATAAGTATAACTATACATTATTACTTGTTATTTTTTATTTATTAAAAGAATTAAAATTAATAGTATTACATTGTACTATCTAGATGGTCAAGATTGCTTCAACGCCTAAAGACTGAGGGCGTCAATGAGAGGGATGGTGTGTCGAAATCCTTCCTGGATATTTCGTACGTGTCTCGCAGAGAAGAAGGACATTCAATGCTGCTCCTCTGGGAACTCAACTTCTTTAAGGAAATAAACAAAAAACAGATGGATCGAGTGCATCCATCGATTGCTTATTCTCATTTCCTTATTTCTCTCTAAACTTTGCGATGCAAGGAAGAAATTTTCTACGAAGTAAGTTACAATGTTTTTCGTTCTTCCGTACCCATTGTTTTAAAAACACTGAAAACTGAAAAGGCAAATGAGAACATTCCATTACATACAAATTAAGATATTATCTCATGAGGGAGTTGATTAATGTTACGCTCTATTTGAAAACATTCAAGAGCATAACCGTAAACTATTTGCATTCGTCTTTCGGGATTTCGAACAATGTTACCTAATTTTCATTAATTTTTGTTTTGAATTCAGGTGCAGCTTCATTACTTTTTTTGTAAGACCCACACGACATTTAAAGATTCTTCTTTCTCTTAATTGATCCAGTGCCCGCCTGGAGATGGAATCTTTGACGCGAGCAAAGCCCTTAAATCATTGACGTGACGCAGGTGCCTGAATAAATGCAGAATTCATTATCTTATTTTCATTCCACAAGATGAATGTTGGAATGAGTCAACACACAGAGAGAACTCACTTCACACGAGACAAACATTTTAGCTATGTGACAGTGTTTTCCAAAGAACCATGATGAATGATTGCCCACAGCTTTATTGTAAATAATATAATTAGTACTATAAAACTTTTTTCTTATTCTTTTTGGTAATTGATGAAATAGTCAAAAATTTTCAAAACTTCCTTATAGCATTCACCTTCAAATTCAAGCTTCACCCAAACTCCTGTACGTAATTAAATTTTTTACAGAATATGTCCTCTAAAAATACACATTATTATGACCTCTCATGCACATCATCCAGAATGCAAGACCGATCTTATAACTTAAGTGAACTAATAGATTTTTTGTATTAAATGTTACATGTTTATATTATATTGAACATTAATATTGACATATTTAAAAACAAATTTTAGTGTAGAAAATTTCGGATACGAGGCGACATACCCAACTGTCGTGTGCAATTACTAACCAATCGAGAAAACAAGCAGGAAGAATATGCTCGTCCCACATACTTCTCTTCCGCCTGCTAATATCAAAAGGAGTCGATTTATATCCTTGCAATTCAACCCCTTTCAATTTGTTTCGTCACGTCGTTGTTTTTATATCACGAAACCATACGTTCTTCCTTACAAGTTGCCGTTTCATTTCCTCAGTACTGTGAAAAGGATTAAGCAGTATTGCGCAATAGGAAATCTTTATCTATATTCGCCGTAGTTCGCATAAGATATTACATGATACGTCGAAAATAGTACTATTAATGTGAATTAAGTGATGTTCAGCAAGTAAGAGAGACAATTGAAGTTCGTAAACCAAGAAGTTAGTCGAAGTTAACCAACTAAATATGTTATTTGTGTTATTAGCAATATGTAATTCAATACTTTGCGTAATACCATCGCCTTATTTGTTCCTCTTGTTGCATTAAGTCCATATAGCAGTACATTATTTGGACATTAATTACACAATGATGATTCCCACTTTTTCCAATTCATACCCAACGGATAGTAAAAGTTATCGCCCCGCCACACCGTGATTCCAAAGCACCACTTCGCGTCCCCGCAGTCCTCCCTGTCAGAGCTTTCTTCGCTGGAGACAAACGGTCCCCCAAGACCGATGAAACCGCCTCTCTAAAACAGCGCCGCTTTAACGGCAAACAAATGTGGACCCGAATGGAACCCCGACTCGTTTTATGACCAATATTTCCATACAATGTGGTTACAAAAATCGTGAGGAATGTTCGGACGCCAGTGATAACCGACGAATATGGAGACGTCCCCACAAAACGATCAGAACGACGGAGACAAGTATTTATGTCGCCGAGTGTCTCCGAGTGGTACTCGCCGAGGAACAAGGAGTCCGGGGGTCGACCTCCGAACGCGTCAAGATTGCGCGCGAGAAAAAAACGTTATTGTCGCCTCTTATTCCCCGACCGGTTCGAAACCTTAACGACTCGATTCCAACCCGAAAGCCCTTATAAAGATATTGTTAGTTGTTAACGGCTTCGCTAATGTGATGGAACATGGCAATGCACCGTATATCGTGGGGCTGGCACCTCAACGAGTACGATTAACGTTAAACAAAAAAGAAATGTGCGGTTGGTTTACGGTTGGGGCGCCCACCCAGCGCGCCCACCCCTAATAAGCAGCCCTTTTACGAGAGATCCTCGCCGCGAGGACGGACACGTGGCCCCACTCCGGCGCCGCGCCATCTGGCGGACACCCGTTGGCGGCGGCGGCGGAGGCTGTGGCAGTCGGGGTGGTGGAAATAGAAGAGGAGTAGCACAAGAAGAGATGAGCGAGGTACAGGCTCAAATGCCAGTAGTGGCAGAAGTGTTGAAAGAAAAAGAAGAGATGGAGGAAGAGGGGGGAGGAGGAGGAGGAGGCTGTGGCAGTCGGGGAGATAGAAGGAAAGGAGTAGCACAAGCGACGAGTGTAGTAAAGGCTCAAGTGGCAGCAGTAGTGCCTGCGGAGGAGGAGAAACAAGAATGGAAAGAGAGAGAAGAGGAGGCGGCTGAGGAAGACGGGGCGGAGAAGGTAGAAGGGGAGTAGCACAAGAAGCTATGAGTGAAGTGAAGGCTGAAGCATCAGCAGTGGCACCAGCGGAGGAAGAAGAGGAAGAGGAGGACGAGGAGGACAAGGAAGAGGAGGAGATGGAGGCTGTGGGAAGGCGGAAACACGAGAGAAGCTCACGAAGCGATAAGCGAAGTAGACGCTGAAGCGCCAGCAGTGGCAGCAGCGGGGGAAGCGGTGAAGGCGGAGGCGGAGGCGAAGGCGGAGCGGAGGCGGAGCGGAGGCGGAGGCGGAGGCGGAGGCGAAGGCGGAGGCGGAGGCGGAGCGGAGGCGGAGGCGGAGGCGGAGGCGGAGGCGAAGGCGGAGGCGGAGGCGGAGGCGGAGGCGGAGGCGGAGGCGGATGTGATGGCTGTGACTGCCATAGTGTAGTCGGTGGTGGAAGTAGTGGGACTAGATGACGACTGCAGTGAAGGCGGACACGGTGGCGGCATCCAAGGCGGAAGAGCAGGAGGTAGCAGCTGTGGTAGGAGACAGGGAAAGGGACCTGCAATGATGCCAGTGTTAATAAAAGCGGCCGTGGGTGAGAAAATGGGCGTGGAAGAAGGAATGGGTGGAAATTGCAACAGGTTAAGAAATAACCCATTCCGGTAACTTGATTCCAACTCACCGAATGAATCTCATTCGCTCTTCTTCAGTAAAGCAATGTATTTTTATTAAGTAAGTATTCCACATTTACACACGTCAGCGACGCAATGTTGATTTAATGCATGATAATTAAACTCCAGCATTTCTCAGAAGAAATCGCAGGGCCGCTCAGAGCAGAGTTAACACAGAACGCAGCCTACGCAATGCACAATCAAGAAGCATTCCATCTGCGTGATGAGTAAATGCATTTTCAATTCGCTCTTCATTCAACATAATGTAATAAAACGCATTCGCACATTACAAAATAGAAAAGCATGTAAGTTAATCCATATTAGTTTAATGATCAAACGAATTACTTAATACCTGAATCTGTTTCGATCTTCAAAATGTATTTAAAGTATGTTGTCGAAAAATATTTTAAAACTATAATTCTGGCCTATAATTCTCGCATCATACATCGTGATATCGAATCTCCATTGTTTTACCATGTATGAACCTAAAGTATTTTTTAATATAATAATAATAATGAATACATTATTTCACTTCGTGTAATCGACGAGCGCGTGCCTGATTTTCTCATTATACCATTCCACTCCTTTTCTTCCTGGAGCTTTTTCCAGCAACCCTTATATTAGACACACATGCGGACTGTTCGATTTGCGGTCAGCAGAGTCACAAGGCTTTCTGCGACAACACACATGCATGAAAGACAAGGGACAAACAACCATGCACACGACGGGACTTGAACCTTTCGGACCGAGGTGCTGAGTCGGCACGCACACTTGCCACCCCGACCATCCACACCCTTCCAGCCCCACGTCCTGAAATTGTCCGGAAGTCGCGCCTTTTTGAATTGAATTGAATTTGCCTTATTTTACGTGGCGAGACTCGGGCCATCAGACCCGCTCTTCCGTCTGACCACGCGAATTTCGCTACGCTCCTTTCATCAACTAGCAGAAAAAGCAGGTATTTCTTGGGCGAGAAACAGGCGATTTGAATTTAGCTCAGAGGCGTCATTTAGGCTTGAGGATCTTTTACATGCAAGTAAATCTACTAACATGGGACAGCCGGCTTTACTTCCCCTCCGAAGGGAAGGAAGGCGTACGAAGGTTTTTTCGCCCTTAAAAATCCACGGCTTCGATCGGGTTTGAACCCGCCAACTTGGGTACAACAGTCCGGTACGCTAACCGTTACACCATCGCCGCCGCACCTTCCCTTGCCGCTGCCAAATCTCAGCTCTTCCCAGGCCGCGGGCGAAGAGGCCGTCCGTGTGTCAGCGAGACCTGTCGCGGTCCATTCGCCCCCCATTCATTTCAAAGAGGGGGGGGGGGGCATTGGCAGCGGTGCGGACGGCGGGCACTTATCAAACGCCACCTCCGCGCTTGGCTCATCCACATTCACTCCTTCACATCAGGTGTTTTCCTTCCAATCAGTCATATTCGACCAGGATTGAATTGAATTTGGCTTATTTTACGTGGCGAGACTCGGGCCATCAGGCCCGCTCTTCCGTCTGACCACGTAAATTTCGCTACGCTCCTTTCATCAACTAGCAGAGAAAGGAGGTATTTCTTGAGAAACAGGCGATTTTGAATTTGGCTCAGAGGCGTCATTTAGGCTTGAGGATCTTTTACATGCAAGTAAATCTACTAACATGGGACAGCCGGCTTTACTTCCCCTCCGAAGGAAGGCGTATTTTTCGCCCTTAAAAATCCACGGCTTCGATCGGGTTTGAACCCGCGATCTTGGGTACAACAGTCCGGTACGCTAACCGTTACACCATCGCCGCCGATTCTTCTACCGGGACTTTTTAAACTTAGGCTTAGGTTAAAAAGGCACACTTTACATGCACCAATAATAAGTTTTACTGTGAGACTAGCATATTCACTTCAAATTTTTCATTTCAGATTTGAATAATTGTACGGATAATGGTACAACATGAAATTCAACGTTTATTAGTTAATGGACATGATTTTCCATAATTGACGTTACTTCCATGATGTTGAAATAAAGTTAAAAATCTAAAGTTACCTATTTTCCTTTTCTTTCGAGACTTGCCTTCCTCTTAGTTGAATTACTCAGTAACTCTTCAATTAGTGAGAAATTCGCTTGCTGTCATGTCTTGTTCTCAAGACTTCTTGTCTGTTTTGGAGCTCGCGCTTCCAGTTTTCTGAAGTACCCCGCAGGTGTGTCCAATCGAGACTTATGTACTTCTAAGTGCAATTACCGAGTAGTTCTTTGCTTAATGTGAACTTCGCTTGCCATCATGCATTGCTCTCAAGAACTCTCCGTTTTGTGTTTGGGATCTCGCACTTCCACTTTTCAGGAGGACCTCGCGCACGTGTACAATGTGTGCAATCGCAACTTATCTGCACTCTTAGTGCAATTACTGACAAATTTCCTAGTTAATGTGAAGTCCGCTCGCCGACATGCATTGTTCTCAAGACGCCCTTCTCCGTTTTGCGTTTTGGCTCTCGCGCTTCAAGTTCGCCGAAGGACCTCGCACGTGCGCACTGCTCTTGTCGTGCACGTAGCGCGCACACTGTGCAGGCACGCGCGTGCGCGAGCTTTTCACTCAGCCCTCGCCCGCGCCGCCGCCGCCGCCGCCGCCGCCGCCGCCGAAGAGGCTCCCCGCAGGTCCGTGACCTCTGGCGTGACCGCTCCTCCCCCGCTGTTCTTTCCGCGAGCATTCATTACGCCGGCGGGGCGGGGCGGGGCGGGGGAGGGGGACGGAGAGGGGAAGGGAGGAGGGGGAGGGAGCGGCGGCGGCGGTGGCGGCGGCGGCGCGCGTCTACCGGACGCCACTTCCGCGCTCGCGGCCGCGCTCCCGTAACTCGAGGTCCGTATCTCCCGGATGCAAATGAAGCGATGGCATCGGGCGCGTCCGTGGCACGGAGGCGGAGGCGGCGATGGCGGCGACGGGGTCCGAGGGGGGGGGGGGGGGCGGAGGTCGCCCAGTCGCATGCGGCGACGCGGCGAACGCTGCAGAGTTGGAAGCTGGACGGTGGGCGCGGCGCCTCGTTGATGGGATTGTAGGGTTGAGATGAAGGCTGCGATGTGGGCGTGTGCGGTGCGTTGTTGGGGGTGCAGGAGTTGGTGTTGGTGGTGGGGGTGGTGCTAGCGGTGGCCGTCGGAGGGGCGCGCGTTGCATGCTTGCGCGCCGTTAGCAGCGACCCCGGCCCCCGAAGCGGCCGCGACCGTTCGCCGCCGTGGCAGCACGGGCGCTGGGGCACGAGGTGTGAAAGCGACGGTGGAGGCGAGGGAGAGGGTGCGGGAGATGGTGTTGGTAGTTGGTAGAAGTGGCAAGGCCGTGGCAGTGGGGCTGGCAAGGCCGTGGCGGGGGCGGGGCCATTGCGGGAGAAGGCTCTTCCCGGAGGCGGGGACGGGATCTTGACGGCATCGGTAGTGACGTGGTCGAGGGGACCCGCGTGGGGGGGGGGGGGGGGCGGTGGTTGCGGAGGCAGCGGTGGCCGCGCTGGTGTGCTTGGGGCTCGAAGCCGCCTCCGCCGGAGCGGGCCGGGTGCTAAATCAGGCGCCGAGCGGGCAGCTCGCGGGAAAGCCGTGGGCGGGCGGGAGGCGGCCCCGTGGCCGTGCGGCGCCCGCTGCCCGCCGCCTGGCCCGCTCACCTTGACGGCGGCGCTCGCTGGCTGCGGGCGACCGCGGCGGCGGGAGAGGATGCAGCGACTGTGGGGCGCTGGCGGCATACATGATGCTGGCGTCGGCGGTGATGTTTCGGGGACGGTGTCGGTGTCCGGGACGGTGTCGGTGTCCGGGACGGTGTCGGGGTCGGTGTTGGTGTCGGTGTCGGGGACAGTGTCGGGGACGGTGTCGGTGTCGGGGACGGTGTCGGTGTCGGTGTCGGGGACGGTGTCGGGGACGGTGTCGGTGTCGGGGACGGTGTCGGGGACGGTGTCGGTGTCGGGGACGGTGTCGGGGACGGTGTCGGTGTCGGGGACGGTGTCGGTGTTGGGGTCGGTGTCCGGTACGGTGTCGGGGTCTGTGTCCGGGACGGTGTCGGGGTCGGTGTCCGGGACGGTGTCGGGGTCGGTGTCCGGGACGGTGTCGGGGACGGTGTCGGTGTCAGACACGGAATCATTTTCCAGTGTTCAGAATTATAATTCCATGACGCTCAAGCTCCATTACAACAACCTCCAACAACCCTTAATAGGCGAAACTACAGCATTATTTCCAAGATATTGTTACCATTTGGACATCATCCAAAACGAGTATAAACATTATGCTGCACTCTTCAATTTATATCCACTATTAAACCGTAAATCCGCACTTCAAACTGACACAACCCATCATCTTAGTAAAACGGCATCAAGACCATTACAAACATACGAGTATGCTTGACCTGATTGCGTGCGGGGTGTTACATATGGAAAGCTGAAAGGAATTCAAGTATCTTAAAATAAAATCCCCCAGACACCGGTTAACCTGCCATGGTATACCTCCAATAAACAGCTCCACAGAGAATTGAACACCGAGACACTCTCTTAACATATTTCTTCACTAAAAAGAAACCTCTACACCAACTTAAATATGGTTCCCGGAGCTAAACTAAACAAGCTGGGAAAATCCAGTTGTTAAGGTAAAGAGAACACTTCAATGAAACGGATGACATTTCTAATACAAACAAGAGTACATTCTTTCGCCACTCATTGGCAAAAAAGGGAGGTTTGCGATTGAGAATCATTCAATTACGACACCTTAAATGTCGGCTATGACTCCCGACTAAAAACCCGCATCCTTCGGTTCCACGTCCTTCGCCGCTGCTCCGTCCCACCGAGATCGGCGCGACGCCGTAGGCAGGGAGTAAACACAGGCCGCCGTCGAAGGCGTGGGGCTATCGCGGCGCGCCGTAGCCGGGTGCTTTGCGCAGCCCCTGTGTGGTTTCCGATGCTTATCGTGCGCGTCTGAGCAATAACCCTCACGCGGGCCGTCATGCGAGCTTCGGCACGCAAATTCACACGCGCAGCCGCCGCTAAGTGAAAGCCCTGCCGGTCACTCCTCACCGAACTTTATTGGGGAACGTCGTGTGTGGTAGAATTCTTCGGTCGAATTCAGTCGCTGCCTGGAGGAGTATTCTAGCGGTCGGCTGCCCTGATCGGTAGTATTCGACGGTTTCTCCGATCACCACCAGGCGAATGCCGGAGCAGTACCCTAACAAACGGGCCACGGACCGCGCGAGTCTTTCCTTCATTTTCCGTGTCGTATCATCACCCCTTATTTATACTTATACTTACACTCACATGCATTAGTCTATCACACAAGTCGCGAGCTTAAAGTTTGTCCCGGCTGAGGTGGAGCCCCCCTGGGGAGAGATACCTGGTTGAAGAAGAACCTCGCCAGGCGACGGCTAGGTCGGCGTCGGGTCCTACCATCCAGCGGGAGACGGTTCCACCTCCCGATGAAAATATGTACTACATTTACGGGAATTATTATCACAGCAGTTGACACACCCGGAGTCAACCAATCAATCGTGTGTGATAGAACGGGGAATTTAACTGCGTAAACCTCTCAGAAAGTTACGGGAAGAAGTTCACTTTGAATGGCATATAGGAAACGGTACGGTACTGATTAACATTGGTTAAATGTTAGAGAAATTTACATTCTGTAATTTGACCTAAATATAATTAGCATGTTAATAAGTAAGCATAAAAGTTGTATATGATTGTAACAAAATTATTCGATGGCATTAAGAACAAATAAAATATGAAGCGCACACACGGCAATTAACACTGTAGCACTGATGACTTAAAGTTTCAAAACATTAATTTTTTGAGAGTAATATCAAAGGAACTACATTATGTGCTCTGTCGCGAGAAGTCTACATGCAATATTCATTTTATTGTGAAATTTTATAGAGAAAAAAATTAAAGTAATTTTTAAAGGGTAAAATGCACCGAGTAGTTGAAAATATTTATTATTCCTAACGAAAACATGTGTAATATTCCGTAATACCTCTATTCACAGCAGCTTTTAATTCCAAAATTTTCCTTTTCCAAAAGTTTCGTTCCTGTTTGACCATCACTTTCTCTTTTATGTTTTCCTTCCTACCGCACCCCGCCTTACTTCGCAAATCCCTTTCTATTTGTGTTCTCGAATCCCTTTCCCGTGTTTAGAGGGTCTCTCAACTCTCGGCACCGAAAGCATAAGATGCATATCAGCCGAGATGAGGTAGGGGCGGGGCGATCCAACGCACCACTCCATAAGGTCCATTAGGAGAATGACTGACCAGTTCTCCGTCTCCTTCCCGCTCTCTCCTTCTAGCAGCCCTGCGAGTTCGGGGCGGCGATCTTACTCCTTCATTCTACTAACACGCACGCACACCCACCCACACACGCACACACACAAACGCACGCACACCCAACGAGAAGTTCCGCTTACAAAGAGCGCACACCGATTACTCTCCATCTTCGATCGCTTGGTTAAGAAATTCTGAGACTCATCTGGCGGGCAGCGTGTCGAACAAAAAACTCGCCCCGTCCCGTCCCGTCCCGCCCCACCTCCTCGTCTCTTCGTCTCGTCTGGTCCCGACGCGCCGTCGTCGTCGTCATCGTCGTCCCGATTCCAAGCACGCTATCTTGGTCAGTGCAGTCTTTTGAGGTGCCCTCTTCCATCACCTCCCAATATGGAGAGCTCCCATCCACTTCGGAAATTGCCCCACGGGGTATTACACGGCGCGCGGCGCACGTACAAAAGCGCCGGGGAGTGCGGCCGGAGGGGGGGGGGGGGGCAGGCACACGCACGCTCGGGGCGACGCGCGAACGCCCGCGTCGAGCCACGCACGCGTGACACGCGGCGACACGCACGGCGAATCTGCACGCTCGGGGCGAACGAGGCGGAAGGTGCTTGCGGAAGGAACACGAAGGCTTTAACACATTGCGAGATCCAAAAATGAACGTCGTTAAATACACCCGTACTGTCAGCTTTACGTCGTAAATTGAAACTTGCTATAATCAGTGGCGAATCCAGAGACGAATTTTGGGAGGGGAAATTCAAAATGTTATCGTCAAATATGTATATTACACATTTTGTAAAATGTCGCAGGCTAGACTCTACTCATGCTGCAATACGATTTTATTCGTTTTAATGATAATTCGATAATATGTTTGCTTGAAAGTTTCGTGCAAGTTAAAATTAACAGTTACTGAAAAATTTTAGGAGGGGGGGGTAAATTACCCTCATTTCTTCTTCTTGGATCCCCGGCTGAAATAATTGATCTTACTTAATATTAATTGATTGTAACTCAATTATAGAGTTACGTTTTTATTGATATTATGATCCCATTGATTTAAAACAGTCATTTTTTCAAAATCATTTAATTATGACAAACATGAACTTTAGTCTAAATAGTACAACGTATCGACGATTCATCTGTTTCAAGTGCTGAAAAAAGTATTTTTCACAATATTCTAAAGGGCTGCTCATAACATGTTACACATTTTGGGTATTCTTTTTCGAAAGGGTTCAAACTTACCTAATTTTTTTTTTATCATTGAGATGTAAAAAAACTTAAAACCAATACGTTCGTAATATCAATAAAAAACGATCTAACTTATAATTGCCTTAAGTTAAATATAGAGGCCGTTGAACTGATGATCCATTTGTCAAAATCGCTGTGTTCAATAATAATTACAATTATTGCAGTTTGTATTCCTTTGTATCAGCTTTACCTCATAATTTGCCACGTGACTGTTCTCATTCTTTTATAAATTTGAATCTTTTTCTTGGAACGTATATTACTATTCTGGGTGATTTTAATTTACCCCAGTTTGTTTCATGTGATGTTGTCATTGTTACAAATCCCAAGATTCTTGCATTGGTCGAGCTGCTGAGTGGCAAAAACCAACAATTACTCTTGATTGCAAACGTTTGATTGATTTTGTTTAAAACAACAATACAGTAAAGACAAAATATCACAACTTATATCAAAAATATATAAATATGTTCAAAACTGCTCCATTAGAATGTATTTTCTGTCATAAGTTTGTAATTTTTTAATGTCCTTCTTGATGGATCTCAAAATTTTCCTATGATCTATGACAACAAATAAGAAACTACAGAGACATCACAGAATGACAAGTTATACAGATTATTGTAATTATTTATAAAAGTTATTTTGTTTTCTTGTTAATAAAGGCGAAACTGATTCTTGAGCATCTATAAAAAAATTGAAGCGACTGGAAGTTAAAATGAAATATGAAAATATTAAATGAAAATAAATTAACATACTGAATACTCATTTATAAGCAATGGATACGCATCTACAAATCAAAATTGCCTTGGGTTCATTTCGTCATTGCTGTTCGCTAGTTTATATTGTATTATATTGGCAATAAGACAGCAAATCAGTTTCATTTGAAATTAGTCATCCATATACACATAATAATTATGCATTTATTATTTGTAGTCTCGATAGAAATTAGAATAGTGTGATATAATACATAAAATGGAATATGCGCAGTACAGCCGTGAAAATACTGGAAAATGCAATTATTACATTGAAAACAAATATTTTGAAGACTAGTTCCATATTTTTACATACTTTGACTGTCATCACTTTCTGCAGAACAAACGGCATCAATCAATCAGGTATGTTCAATATACAATATAAATTATATCAAACATCATAATTTACAAAATTAAATAATAATGTAATTAATAATATTAATATTTCACGAGATAAATATAATGAAAGTCAAAAAATTAAGACCCGCTTTTCTTAGTCTCCATTCAGAATTTAATATATGCAGCCATAGCAACAATCAATTCAAGTTGCTAAATTGGTCCAAAAAATTTCCAAATTGGTTACTGTAACACATTTGCATCTACTCATGAAACAAAACGTAAGATGGTTAAGAAAGGCAGATAATTATTTATAATTAGCATAAAACCGTAAGGTTTCTTCCAATCCCATCCATTGTTTTCTATCACTCACACATTTCACATTAATACAATCATCTCATCCATCATTTTTAACGTACAACCGAGCGTTGAAGCCCCCAGAAGAAAGCATTCACGTCTTCACCTCCCGCAACAAAAAACGAAAAACAAACCTCTCCCACAACACGACGCGGAGGTCGCCTCCGTCGCCAGCTCGCGTTGTTCCCCAGCGCCCGGGAAACACATTGGCCGCCGCCGTAATGGGTTCGCCTCCGCCCCCGCCCCCCGCCTCCTCTCCCGCCCTCGTCCCTGCCTCCGTCACCTTCGCTTCCGCCCGTGCCATTGTCGCCCCCCCCCCACAGTTTCCGTCTCTGTCACAGTCACCATCTCTCCGGCCTGAGCCATCGCCGCCTTCACCGTTCCCGCCTCCACCACCGTCGCCCTCGCTACCGCCCGCGCCATCGTCGCCGCCCCCGCCCCCCTGCCACCTCCACCGTTTCCGTCTCTAACACAGTCACCTTCGCTCCCGCCTGCGCCATCGCCGCCGCCGCCGCCTCCGCCTCCGCCACCGTCGCCCTCGCTGCCGCCCGCGCCCGCGCCGCCGCCGCCGCCGCCGCCTCCCTCGCTCCCGCGGCCGGGCGAAGAAGCTCTTTGAGCGCCTCTCGCATTATCGCGCATTAAGCGTCCGCGCGATGGCCGCGCAGCCGCCGGCGTGTTTGGGAATCCCACGCCAGATGGACGGGCGACGACGCCGGTCGCCCGCCCGCCCGCCCACGCCCTCGCGACTCGACTGCGAGTGGCCGCGCCGGGGAAAGAACGGCGAACTTCGGGACGCGGGCTCATTCGCAGCCGGCGCTGCGGCGGCTTAGAGGCAACATCGCCGCCGCTGCAGCTTCGTTGGCCGGGAGGACGTAGAGTGGCAGCCCCGACGGTTGCGGGTTTTCGAAAACGCGAGCTGGGTCGAATGCAGCCCCTGACTGGAGGACAATTCTATCTGGTAGCTGCTCTGATTGGTAGTTTACTTGAGTTTCTCAGACCAAAACCGGGAGAATGCCGCAGCAGTACTCTAACAAGCGGACCACGGACCGCGCGCGATCTTCCCATACTTATCCTTGATCCCTTCTCTCCCCTCACACACACACATACACACGAACATAGTTATACTTACAGGCACTGCACTACCTCACATGTTGGGAAACGGGAGTTTAGAGCTTGCCCCGTTTGGAGCGGTGCTCCTGTGGGAGAGGAACCTGGGGAAGGGAAAACCCACAAGAGACGTAGGTCTGCGCGTAAACTCACGTTCCAGAAAGAAACACTGCCATTTGCCGGCCATATCTCGAATCCGGAGAGTGCTTTGACATCCGAATGTATCCTTTGAATTCCGAGAGTGCCTCGACATTTCGAATGCGAGAATGCCTCGACATCTTGAATAAGGAGGGTGCCTCGATACCTCGAATGTAGAGCATGCATCGACATCTCGAATACAGAGGGTGCATCGACATCTCGAATCTGTAGAGTATCTTGATATCTCGAATCCGGATGGAGCCTCTACATCTCGAATCTGGAGAATACCTCGATATCTGAATCGATAGTGTGCTTCGATATCTCGAATCCCAAATGTTACTCAATATCTCGAATACGAACGTTGCCTATACATATGTAATCGGATGCGGCGCCTTCACGCCTCGAATCTGAAGGTAACCCGGACTGCAAAGAGGTTTGGGAACCGCCCGCCGGCCGGGCGGCCGCCGCGCAGGGGACGACGGTGTCGGGCAGCGCGGCTGCCTCTCCGCCGGCCGCCGGCTGCCGGGGCGGCCCGGGCCGCAGCGCCCATCAGGCCGGGAGTGCACTCGCCAGCACGAGTGGTTGCGCCGGGAAGAGACCGGAGGACTTCCGGCTGCAAGAGATTGGCCGTAGCGGACCAAAGCTTCCCAGATACGTCCTAAAGCGCTGGGAACATAACACAGACGTATGAGTCGAACTGTTACTTAGTGGGAAATGAGAGCCGAGATACATCAGTGAATCCTAATCTGCGTTCCGTACACATTTCCTAATTGTACTGAAAATGGAGAGTTGTGAAACAATTAAATGAATAGTGTAAGATGTTTAGAAGAATGTATAAAACACAACTGAAAAACAATAATAGTTACGCCAAATCTAAATTCCGTAGGAAATTGGAACTTGTTTGAAAATTGTTTACAATTTGCATCCAGATACAAATTTTGAGTGGAGCAATGAAGAATTTCACGGACGAAACCACTCACCCTCATACGCTTCTAATTACGAAATGCTCTAGATGTACTAACGTAGAACTCGTACGAAGATAAAATCGTCAAAATGTAATGAAGAATAATCTAATGTTCAGATAAAGCTCAAGGAAGCAATGGTATCGCCATGCTTTGCAGAAAAAAACATATTCAGAAGGCTTCTTTCTGGTATCTAGCGAGTCCGACACTTTGGAATTTTTGAAAGGAGTCGAAACTATTGTCTCCTATAAATCAGAAGGAGAAGCTACCTTTATAGCACAAGTGTCAAGATGTTTTCATACAATTCTTAAGCAGCTAAGAATAAGTGATATTAATGCATGTTCTCTCTTTCCTCCATCAACTACTCCTCACCTGTCTACATCTTTGTATTGAGTAACCCATCACAATTTCCGTTTCCATAGGTAGCCTATCCCCCCCCCCCCCCAATTGTACGATCGGCTCGGCTCTTTGCCCTTCCGACGGGCCCATCTTCAGAATGTTATTGCGCCGGCTTTCCGACCTCCCGACCGCCTGACCTCCCGACCGTCCGATCCATCTTCCGACCGCGCACTATCTGGCCATTCATTCGCCCGTCAGCCAATCCTTGGGCGCAGGCCGCATCCCGCCGCCTCCTCGCCGCCCCACTCACAGTAACTCACCGGCCCGTCCGCGGGGAAGAAATCTCGCCTAGACTCGCTTCCTCGCTCCTCGCTCCTCGCTCCTTGCCTGCTCGTCTCACTGCTTCCACGAGCCGGACTTATCTCCGCAGACCGGTTAAATTATACCGCCTGACCAGTTCCCCTTCACCGACTCAACCATTCATGAGGCTTATCTCAGGACGTTCTTTTCCCTTGATGGCCCCACATCGCATTTTTTCGTGTTTCCATGTGCGCAATAACATTCTCTTCTATCAGCTTTTGTTTATTGCTTTACCAATGTAAAGTACAATGAACTCTTCAAATCTTTAATTGTAGTAAAGTATTGCCTGACACGTGGAAATTGTGAACTCCATGTGCTATTTGTATCAGATGGGAGGTATGTAAACAATACTTTGGGAGGTGCTGAAAGTTCTTTACAAAAAGTAAAAATACGCCTAAACAATGGAATGCGCGTTATTCACTCCGATGCAACTGTACATTTCCTATGTCGGGCGTTCCGGATATTCAACAGGGAGTTGAACATGCAACGCGAGTTGCTATCAAACATTTAATATTCCAATGCTTGCTATTAATTTGCTATCCTTTACATCAAAACAACAGAAATAGAATCTGCATTTTTAGAACGATTTGTAGTCTACCCGGAGGGGAAAAACTATTGTGCACGCCTACCCTCCTGTCACTCCTGTCCCTCGCACTCACAAGTCAAGAAAAATGGGATGAAAACATTAATCTATAGTTGGCGAAATTTGTACACAAAGAGAATTGTTTGTATACATTTATGAGTATACCGTAGAATCAAAAACGTCTCTGAACAAATAACAATTTAACACATACCATTCCTTCACACAACGTATTTTAAAATTGGGTTCCGATATTATTAGTGGCCGGCCATCATGCACCAAATACACATTTATTTCTTTATTATTAGAATGAATTACCCAAATCCATTCAACAAACAAATTTTAATATACAGGTAGAGCACAAACATTTTAAAATTCAGCTTCGTTTTCACTTAGTTGCCGCCAGTGCCACTCTGCGGTTGGAGGTTGCGGTCGCACCGCGACGAGCCACACCACTGGCGGTCACCGACCCCGCCTCTGCCCGCCGCCTCCGCCCCCGCTCGCCCCGCGCCCGCCCGCACACCCCGCCCCCGCCCAGCGCTCACCCGCAGTGTCCTCCCACCCGCCCGCGCCCACCCGCCACGCGCCCGTCCGCCCCGCGCCCGCCCGCCCGCCCGCCCCGCGCCCGCCCCGCGCCCGCCCCGCGCCCGCCCCGCGCCCGCCCCGCGCCCGCCCCGCGCCCGCCCCGCGCCCGCCCCGCGCCCGCCCCGCGCCCGCCCCGCGCCCGCCCCGCGCCCGCCCCGTGCCCGCCCCGCGCCCACCCTGCGTCCGCCCCACGCCCGCCCCGCGCCCAACTCGCGCCCGCCCCCTCTCACCCGCCCCGCGCCCGCGCCCGCCCCCATCCGCCACGCTCCCGCCCACCCCGCGCTCGCCCGCCACCACCCCGCTTCTCCCCTGGCCCTGCCCCCATGTGATCGCTTCTCCGATTTCGAGGGAGCCACTTCACCTTTCGGATCCTTATCGCCGCGACAGGTCGTTGTTTCTCGCGGATGGCAGCAAACGCATGACGGAGCCCCGACGATTCGTAGGTATTTACGGGATACAATAAGCGAAACACACAGGGATGAAGCTGCAACAAATTTTCTAAACCTCGTTGAATACTGGGTTTTCCAGAGAAAACAAATTTTGGCGACAGACAGACCACTTTCTGTCCGAGGAAGTTATACTGTTCTCTGTCGTCCTCTGTTACTTTCTTGGTGGATTTAAGGATTTTTTCCATCACGGAATAGTTAAAAAGCTAGAAATAAAGTGACACGGTTATAAACGAAGCACAGTTAAAATATTTCTTTTGACATTTTATTTCTTCATCACAAACATTATTCATGAAACGTCATCTAATGTTCAATAATCATTTTCCCTAAAACTGCGCACCACATCCTTATTTGACTGTTAGGGATGGACAGTCATGGTAACATTCCTTTTTGGAACGATAGTCGTTCGAATCCTAATGAATAAATAATACGGACCTCACTATGGTCGCGGCAAATTTTCAGAGAGCTAGGAAATTTGGAACATCTGAGGACGCCTGAATAATTTTGGGAACGGATTCAAACTCAGGCTAGTGCATAATCAGTATGTTCTAGACAAAGGAATGTTTTAAAAAAATGTGTGCCTGTGTAATCTAACCTGTGATCATCATAATAAGCATCATCATTATTTGATGATGATGCTTATGATATTAGTCATTATCCACGGCAGGTTAGGCCCAGCCACTTTGGTCACCCCTCGGTTAATCGTCAAGGCAATTTACCTTTCTATGTCGACCCCTTGCCTACATGGGAAAAAGCCATTAGGAGAAGAAACATTTAACTTATAATTAAACTCGTTTGACAAGTAAGCACCATTATTTGTGCATCGTAGGAAAAGGGTACACAAGACAGGTAGAAAAAGGGCTAAACAACTAGAGTCTAAAACGATTGGAGGAGGAAAAATATTCAATTACCCGAAAATGTCCCAAATGAATTAGCTGTTTCTCAGGGAGGGCAACGGCTGCTCGTAACACCCACAATTCCCCGCATCAACAAAACCCTCCCGCTTGAGTGCGTTACCCTTACGAACCGCTTTGTTGATCGCTATCACGGCACGAGATCCGTCGCAACGCCTTTCGCGTGGAGCGGGGAGCTCACGTCGCAACTAAAGCAAAGGCCCCGGCAAAGTACTGGTAGCGAACCGCCGACGCGCTGTTCCGTCCCACACACGACGCTTTAGAGGCCGCAGCGCGACTTCCGGAGCGCGGAGGCGCCGTCGTTACTCGGCCGCCCGCAACCAAACAACGCAGGCAGTCGCACGTTACGACCGGCGTACATATATGCAGCAGGCCCTGGGAAGTCCCCGCGCCGGGTACTTCTCGCCTCTTCTACGGCCGACGTTCCGAGCGGCAGCGGGCGATTATTTCGACAGGGTGTAAAACAGCTGAGCATCACCGAACAACGCATCGCGTCGCGAAATGGATTCTTCCGCAGCCAGATGAGCCCAGCGCCAGATGATAATGGCTCGGAAGTGTCAGTTCAGCATGAGCACTTGAACTTTAGAGTTACTTTGTTCCTATATTGTGAATTAAAACAATATTCTTTTTAATTATGCACATCTTCTAAGAAATGTTAAAATGATTTGCTACAGAAACATGCCCACGCCCCACTTAATCAAGAAGGATAAGAAATGTTTATTCCCTAAGTGTATGAGTGAAGGAAAGGTCATTTGCAGCAAATCGTAAGCTTAAAATAAACGTTAACTTCATCGATTTTCTCTAACATTAATAAAGATTGCAGATGACTACGGTTGCAGATGACTGATACGTCAATACAACAATAATTTATTTCAAGCAATAAACTCTCTTCCACTTTTCGATTTATTCAAAACAAAAATGTCCCATAAAAAGCTTCCGCATTCAGTTTGGAGAATCCAGAAATAACTACATCTCTCTTTTTTATAAAATATGGGTCATTACATTCCAGTACTTTCGCTTCGACCGAGTCCTTCAAACAAACTCGTGCTGCAGGGAGCGACTGTAACGTGAGGGAGCCTCGTGCCGTTGGGGAAGTGGGGGAGGAGGGGGTGAGGGAGGGAGAGGTCACGTGAGCTCGCGTGGTGAGACGCTCATCGCCGGTCCTTGTATCTCACCACCCACGCCCTCCCGATAAGGCTCGGCACGCGACGACTCCGGGTGAGGCTGTCCACGAGTTCGACACATCCCGCGCCACTTCGGCACATACAGCGTCCACACAGCGCGCCACGCGGACCATGATGCAAGCAGAAGGCTGTCGCAACTCCCGAAAGAGCAGTGAGTCCTCTCGGGCCATTTGACACGTGGCGGCTCTGAATGGGGAGGGATTCCAAAAGGCTCACATAGAGAACTCGATTGTTTTCTATTGGAAGAGCTAATTTCTACAGTGACGTCTCTATTTTTTTCTGGAACGAAAAGTATTAAATTTCAGACTAATACTTCAAGAAAGGATTCAATGATTTTCGAGTTCCATTTAATATTTAGGAAAACCCCAGTCTTCAACATAATACTTAGCAGCATGATGGAGGAGAGACTTGAAAATAAATTGACACGCAAAACAGAAAACAGGTTGAAATGGAGATTTGAAACTTTGGAAATAAGCTCATCAATACTGTTAGCTGTCTTTCAAAATTAATTATCTCGTAAAACCTTATTTTTACAGAAAACTACCTATAAGGACCACTCTGGCTACATTTTTATAATATTTGACATTCAGCAAGAAAAACAATCAGCCGCAAAGAACTTCTAATAGAAGCGAACACGCCATGCAATGCCAGACGCGCATTTCCAGCAATGCCCCTTATAAAAAGCTCCTCGCCCCCCCCCCCCCCGCAGGCCAGGTTTCGCCTTTGCATCGGGCGACTCGCGTTGGGCGAAGGCGTCGGCGGCGAATCCCCGTCGATTCCCCGTCGATCGAGCCGCCCAGGGCGCGTGTCGAGCGGACGGATTTATGGCGGCGAGTGCTGTAGCTCGTCGTGTTCGCGACGTGTGATATACCGGTTATTGTCTGCTTCTGCGAACACTTATGGAAGCGGCGGGGCGCCCTCAGCGTCGAGCCTCTCGACAAAAAGACGGAGTCGGCCGTCACCACCACCATCACCACCGTCACCGTCGTTCATGCCGTCGTCACAGCAGCCTCAACGTTCACCACAACTCTCTTCTCATCTTTCCTTAATCTTTACGCATTTCGCTGCTTCGCCTCCGCAGACCCATCCACCGCTTCGGACTTCGTCTAAGCCACCTGTCCCACCTGTGACTGTCTTCTTCCCCTCCGCCCCCTTTATTTCTGCCGCCGCCTTCCCCTCCAGCGCTTTCGTCTCAACCTCCTGCTTGGACTGTTTCATTTCCATCTCCGTAGCCTCCGTCTTTGCCTTACCTTTCGCCTCCGCCTTCGGTTCGCCATCACGTACTCCTCCACCTTCGCCTTCTCATTCGCATTCGCCTTCACGTTTTCCTCGGCCTTCAGCTCCGCCTGCGAATTCACATCCGATTTCACCTTCGCATCCACCTGCGCCTATAATGTCGCCTCCTCTTCCGCTGTCATGCCACCTGTTTCAGATCCCGCTACCTCCACCGTCTTTGCGTCCATCGCCACCACCGTCTCGATCATCACTATCACCACCAGACTCGCTGCCCCGCCGGAACGTACACAGACGTACTCAGAGAGAGCATGCGCCGCTCTGCGCAGTAAAGTGACGCCGTGTCGGACTCGTCATTAGGCAACATTGTAGTTCGCTTTATCGCTTTATTTCTTCCCGTGATGCCCGGAACCTCCCCGATCGACCTTCCGCGGAATACCCTCAACGACCTGCCGACACACAGCAGAAGGCTAGAAACTTGTTAGTCATAGTCCGATAAGTACACGCGAAGACCGGCGTGCAGTGCATCGCCGTATTTACTCTCTGACGTGGCCTGTGGAGATGACGCAGTTTTCATGTTCTCGCCTTATTCCTTTCAGCGCGCCGGGCGCAGGAACTGTAAGGATGCGAATGGGCAACTCTCTCTTCCCGGTATCCAGAACGCGAAAGTCCTCCGTCGGCGATTGGCGCGTGCTGAGAGCTCTTCTTTATCACGGATATGTAAATGTGTATGCTCGTAGTATAAGCGCCCAGGAAAGGAAGGTTTCCTCCTAGGACGAACCGGTTCAGCATTCGCGACGTATCGGACAACGGAGCGTACCATTGCGATCAGGAACTGAAGTAGCATTGAAGCGTCTTCTCTCAGTGACGACGGCGTATTTCATACTGTTTTATTGAGGTTGACCAGAGAAATGCATTAGCGGTTGTACTATATTTCACGTTCAGAAAATGTTCCGATACAGGTTAGCACATCATTTGTGGCGAAATGTATAAATTATAGGAGTAAAGTGTAACATTGATTAAAAGAAACATAACCTCTCTTTAACTGAACAAATAATATACATACGCATAAACGTGTGACAATTGAGGAAATGGAGAGTCAGTATGTCAGTCGATTCGTACGTCCAGTTGGGAGGGGCAAAATTGAAATGATGTCCGCAGCATAGCGCGCAGCCAGTTTTGCCCATCAATTACAGTAATCCTTCTGTAACTGCTTCTAAATTATTAAAAAATCATAACAAGAGCGCCGGGCCCTAGAATAATAATAATAATTCAGGTAGACGCATGTCCCGACCCAAGTACTTAATTGGTACTACCGCAAACACGCCCACGTACGGACACAAAACCAGGACTGCTCGGTCTACGAAAGTTCGGGTACGAGCTCCCAACTTAAGGCGGCTCCACCCATTCGGGATTCGACGAGGAGCAGCGACCGCTCACCGAAGGTTTGCTTGCTTTTTGCCGAGCGACGAACGTTCGGGGCTCGTCCTCAGCGCGTGTCGATCAAAGGAGGCGAACACTCAGCTGCTTGGGATTGGCAAGCAATAGTTCGTAGTCAGCAATAGGTCACTATTCGGCGAATGCCGAATGTGTGGAACCGCCTTCACGCGCCAAAGCAACCAGCACACAGCAATGACAGGCAAGTACGCTCGCAGGCGCCGTGGCTCGTCCGCAAGTGCCGTGGAGCGAGTGGGAAAGTCGGGCGCGCGAGTGGCGAGTGGCGAGTGGCGAGTGCGCGTAAGCCTCGCGCGTCCAGGGAGCGCTCCGTGCAGCGTCCGTTGAGCCGGCGCGCGCCCGCCACTCCCACGGGCCGCGTCCGCCCCGCCCCGCCCCGCCCCGCCCCGCGCCGCGCCGCGCAGCTCAGCTCGCACGTGCTGGCGTTAGGGCGGGATTAATTGGGGCCATCACGGCAATGAGGCGGCGCCGGCCGCGGCGGCGGAGGCGACGGCGGGCCAGCGCGTGGCACGCGGCGCGGACGGACGCGGCGACTGGAATGGGGGCGGTGGAGGGGGAGGATAAGGCGGAGCATTAGGTGGAGAAGATGGAGAAGGAGCAGGTGGAGGAGGAGGAGGAAGATGAAGATGGAGGAGGAAGAAATGAAGGAGGGAGAGGCTGTGGGGGAGGTAATATTCGGTATGAGAAGAGACGACGAGAAATTATGACACAAGAGGAGGAAATGGCGATGGAAGGGGAGGTGTTAAAGGCGTTAAAGGGCGTGATGATGTGAAAGGACGTAATGGAAGAGAATGCGTTAGAGGAGGAGCTGATGGATAAGGAAGTAAAAGAGGAGATAAAAAAATGGTGGGACTGAGGTAGTGAATACGAAGATAGCGGAGACGAAGTTGAAAGAGACTGTGGAGCAAGCGATAAAAGAGTGATAGAAACAGATGAAAGTAGGATATTCTTGAAGATGAGATGGAGGCCAAGGAGATGGAGGAGAAGGATTTGGAGGTGGTGAGTAATGCGCAAGTCGTGGAGGTGAAGACTGAACGTATGCAGCGAAGGCAAAGGGGGTTGAATAGGTGATGACGATTGAGGCAAAATTAGACGAGCCAAGATATAATACGGAAGAGTAGTGGAAGGGGAGGAGGTGGTGAAAGAGGAAGAAGAACTGGGAGAGGATGTGAAAAAGGTTGAGGTAGGTGTGAAAAAAGTAGGTGATGGAATCGCACAGGAGGCAGAGGCGATAGTGCCGGTGGACAACGAAACAGTAGAAGAGGAAACATTAAAGGAAAATGCAGACGCGAACGTGAAGAAAGCGGAAATGGGAGGGCGGAGGCAGTGAAAAAATTCGAGGTAGCGTTACTTGCAGATTAGGATGAATTCCTCAGTGGAATAGGATGAGCAATAATGAAAAGATTACGAGGCTACGAAAATAATTATTATTTTGTTCACAGATTTCAGCAACAATATCGACATCGTATGATAATAGAAGACGCAGATACTGTCACGCTAACAGAAAAACTTACGACACTTGAAATCACAGGCCTAGCTAGCGAGACGGGTGATCCTAATGGCTATGATGAAGGTTGTATAATGTCTACAATGACTGCTAATGACGGCAAAGCCGTGAAGTGTTCACTCTCATTTCAATAATACATCACGTCGACAAAGACACCAACTAGTCTCTTCAACCTTGATTCTGTCATCCACATTTGGCGGAGAGGCAACGGCGTGTGTTGACATTGGCGGCTATGGCGGTGTGGCTGAGGCGGTGAGGGCAGCGGCGGGCGGGGGCGCTGTGTGGCGGGGCGTGGCGGGACGTGGCGGGGCGTGGCGGGGTCCAGCGGGACGCCTGCGGGGCAAATAAAAGAAGACGCGCGCCGACGTCGCCAGCGCAGCCGCCCCGCCCCGCCCCGCCCCGCCCCGCCCCGCTCCCCGCTCTCGCTGGTGTGGCGCCCGCTACAGCGGTTTAGGGACCCACTTTATAGCCGCTGACAGTGAATGGGGTCTTGTATGCGCCGTTCGAATGCGAGTACAAATTACGGATTCACAGCCAGTGCGAAATGGTATTTGGAGACTAGAAGTTAAACATGTCTGAAGAGCTCCAAGTGTGTATACGTGGCTAAGATATTCCTAGCGCGTCTCCGGATCTCGATTAGCCGAAAAAAATGTTAGAAGTTCTTCTTACTGGCTCGTTTCGTATGTTTTCACGTGTCTCCGAATAGTTACATCACCGTCGCTCAAGCGGCAAGATACGTCCCGAAGTGTCATTAATGTAAAGATCCTGGACGTTACTCCACTTCTTCAACCCGATGAAGTACATACACTGTTGGACATTCATTTGTTTTGAATTATTACACGATTAATTTACTCACTAGATTGTGTGACAATTTTGGACTACCATCGAAAATACTATAATTCTAAGCCTCGAAAGCTCACACATTTTCCAAAAAAGTTTAAAAATATTTTTGACTTTATTTTAAAGTGTAAATGATGTTGTTTTGACTGAATCTAACTTTGTTTTTAATGTTATTTTGATAAAGTTTGCAATAAAATCAGAGATAGAAACTAAATTAAAGTGTTAAAATATCGATTTTGTAAAAAAAAAGACATAATTCCCTTCGCCGAAATACAGACCTTCAGAGAAGCCCCAATAAGCACGAACACTTTAAGGGTTCAGACATTCGATCCGCCACTTTAACCAATGCTCTTAATCACATCCCGTTACTGGCACGATGAATCCAGTTTTGAGTAGCTTCGGCCGACGCTACAGCCTCCATCATGGACGCTCCAAAGGCAACAGCTCGATTCAGCTTCCAGTAATCCGCTGCTGATTAAATACACGTATTCATAATACACCTTCGCTGCCAACTGGACGGTGCGTAGACCTCCGCTGATCCTGCGGGGAATTCTGGCACGGGAACAAGTAGCGCGCCAACACGTAGTTTAATTCGAGCCACGATCAACAGGAGCGCTGGTGGAAGGGAGTACTACACAAATATTGTCCGTTCACAAAATCTGCAAAAAACAAAAAGAATTTGACGGCGTTGTTTGGAAACGATGAAGGTCATTTTAACGTCAACGTAGCGATATTGAGGAAAAATCGAATGAAACTGGAAATTATTTTTGAAGAGGGGTAAAAAAGAAAGATTGTTGAGAGTGACGTGATATGCTTTCGTAAACCTACTACTCCGAGAATTCCCGGAAGGCAATTCTCAACAATCTACTATGACAAAGGAAATCACATAACACGTGTGACTATATTTTTTAACTGAAACCGTATCAATCAAGTATTAACATTCTAACAAGGTGGGATAGCATATATTTGTATATAGAAGCAGGATAAACGGATTCGTTTACTTTATGTTTTAATTTACTATATTTGTGAACAAAATAGAGCAGTTCTCACTAGGGAATCAAGTATTTTGTTCACAAAGAAAAGTTATATCACGTACCCTCTGCAGTTATTCACTTATTTTTGTAAACATACAAAAGTAATTGTTTACAACGAGTGGTCTGCAGCATCAAATATGCTGATGAAGAAAAGAACGAAAAATTATTTTCGGAAAAGAAACACTCACACTGATCAAAAAAAAAAAAATAAACTACTTTCGTATAACACTGCGACAAATTAAATGTTTTAACAAAAACAGTCTTCACGAATTATGCAATAAATAGAGCATACATACAATATAATAGTTCTTTACATACCAAGAGTATCAAAAAAGCTGTCCCGCAACATGTGAATAGCAAATATTTCACGACAGGCGGCTTCCTTGGAGCCTTTGCTGACGCGTGATGTCACAGCTCTGTCGTAAGCAGGGACGCTGAGTATAGGAATTCAGTCGTACGTGCAGTACGGGAATAGGCAGAATATCACAATCAATTATTTGTGTGTTTTCAGTCGAAAGCGAAATTCATTATCTGGGGAGTTCCTGGGAAACAAACGAAACCATAGACATATCTCACATACCAGAGTCTGCTTAGATATCTTACAATTTCTGTAAGCAATGGATATTAGTAACAGATTTCTCTCCAGCTTACAATTAACGTTACACCAAGATTTATAAGTTGTATTATTTTCACTATATACTTTCGTCATTTCAGAATTTTGCTCTTATAAAAATTCACTGATTTGATATTTTTTAGCACTTAAAGATCAGTTCCCTTATGGTAAACGTAGAGAGATTAATTTGATCACGACGAAAAGTAATACTACAAATATAGCTATAAAATACCTAACATTCTACCACACGTCCATCGATCACGTTCACAATTTCAATTACGGTGTGCCTGAAACAGCAACTACCATGCTTTCGGGAAAAATCCTTTCCTTGCCTGCTTTATATGGCCGGGCCCCACATCACCATCAGCTGACGCTTTCTTGGTCACTGTCAAAATAGAGTTGCACCAATGCTGGTGGCAACGAGGCTGGAAAAGCTTTGTGCTGGAATAAGAACATTTTGAATAGATCGCTTACCCATAATATTCTTTTGAATCTGCTAGATCTAATTGTCCACCATTTTAGACCAGATGGCAACCGAGTAAGGAAATTTCCCTTACAACATTGCGTCCGCGTCCTCACGCGATCGTCGACGTCTTGAAATCAGTCGTGACCTGCCACCGCCCCTCCCATCCCCCTCGCCCTTCCCCTCCCACTTTATGGAACGCTGTAATTTACAATATGGCGGGCCCGCGGGCCGCCGCCGGACTTTAATGGCGATAATTGTAATATATGTTGGCGCGGTAACACTTGTGGTAATGAGTAATAATGATGTTAATACATCTCCGTTAGAAGAACACCCGGTCACTCGGTAGGGCGCTGTGGAGTAGAGGTGGGGGAATGAGGGGAAAAGCAAGGGAGGGGGGCGATCGCCGGAAAGGACACCGCGCGGGGGCAGAGAGGGGGGAGGGAGGGGAAGAGGATTCAGTGGATGGGGCGTCCCATTAGAGAGAGAGGGCAGCGTTTGATTGGAACGACGAACGAATCTTGTAGATGAATCAAGCAGAGAGATTGGTGCATCGATCGCCAGGAAAACTGAATCCAACGCATCAGGCGACTCGCACTGCTGTTTTCCACTTACGGGTGCGCATGGGGCCCAGCGGCGAAGAGCCGCGTTTCTTAAATGGCAGATTCAGCAGGACACGCCGCCGATAAATCAACGCAATCACGTTCACCGAGGAGAAACACACGACGCAAGACTTTGATTTGTTTTCACACACAGTACAAACTGGTCTAACAAGACGCAATAACCAACGCGGAAAACGAACTTCTACCTAATTTACGACGACGCGCGAACAGAACGTCCTCGCGGAAAGAGAAACATATTCTAATTTTTCTTGTCAAGGCGAGCGCGCACGCCACATTTTTATTGCGTGCCTCATTTAGCGGCGAACTCCATAACAAGTGACTTCTCGGCGGCGCACGACAGTCCGCAGCCCATTCGCCCTGGACCCGTAAACGCCGGGGTCGCTATGAAGCGGCAACGCTTAAGCCCCGACTAACGAACGAACCGGTTCGGCGTTTTCTTGGTGCAATCAGTTGACAGCTTCGATCGCACCAGCGGATGATCCTCGGAACGGTTCCCGCAGCAGGCGGTCGCACGGTTTAATCCCCCGTTTGGGTTTTATTTTGCAATCGCGTCCGCGAAACGCGGACAAGTTCTCAAAGGGCGCAAAAACGTCTTGAAGTGCTAGAAATGAAAAATTGGAGAAATGATGCAAGCAGAACCCTGCACGATAAAATTAGAAATGAAAACATGGGGAACGTGGGGCATAAATACGTGTCACGTGAAGATTAAGAGAATTTTAGAAGTAACGAGTGGAAAGGATTAACTTATGACGCATGTGGATTAACTTATGACGCATGTTCAAAATGGCGATGGGCAATAATCCGACAGGCAGGTTATGACTGTTCATGAGAGATGGAGTGCTACACCTGCTGATAGCTTAGGAACAAAAGAACGCATCCAATCAAAGACAGAGTTTCAACAAATATAAACCCGAGTCAGTAGTGGTCATCCTTATGAGAAAAGAATATACGATTTTTTAATAAAAAATTCAAATTATCTAATTCCGTAGCAATGTGCGTTTTAAACTTAATGTACTTCTGTACAAGATACTATGGATGAGTATCGAAGAATGTACCGCCTCAAAACGATTCCGTTGTACCGGCAACAAAGTTGTTCATAAAAACATATTGCGGCAATCTAGTAATTGAAAATTACTTATTACCTTGGAAGTCGTAAAAGTCAATTGATTCTTATATTTCTAATAAAGATTTCTGCATTTTTTTTCTGTAATTATTTACATATTCGAATGAATCTCTCCGAATATCTATGGCATGTACTTTAAATATAGACTCTTCAAATAGGATAAATCCATAGAATTCCACAATCCCTGACAACGTAATTAACATAGCAGTAAAAACATATCAATTCGTATACGATGTATTCTGCCCAGATAGAAACGCAAGCACCCAAGTTTCAGAACGCGAAGTACACTGTCAGGGAGCAAAAAGGCCAAGCATATATAAGACAGAAAATACTAAAAAGTTCGCGAACTCATTCAAGCTTTATTAAACTAAAGTCACTTTAATCGTATTCGTGCTGCGGAAGACAACTGGGCTACGCCCTTCATTAACGTCGCAATGTCATTTACTTAGCGGAGATTAAGAGAAAGTAAAATGTCTTGACTCCGCCTCAAGGCTGAAAAAATAAGCTAGAGAACGAAGTTGAAATGTAATAAATGTGGCTGCATGATGGTGCACAAACGTCAGACGGAAATGAGCAGGTAATGCAAAGGAACAGCAAATGAACCGTAAAGCTGCCCAATAAAAAAAAAACATTTCAGGAAATAAATGAAAACCAATCTATTGGTGATTTGGTACTCAATTGACTCTCCCCACAGCCTTGAAAAAACAAAAGAAATATTACTACTCTATTATACTTCACACCGAATGTTTGTCACTAAGATATAAAAAAGTATCTTTATTGGGAGGAAAAAAGATGGTACAAGCATTACAGGATATTTAGGGCTTAACAGGGCTTTACTGTTTGCAAGAACTTTACTGTTATAATAACTACGCTCATTTTTCTACATTCTAATAATATATAATGCTTATAGTATGTACATAATGTATGAATATTATCCGATATTAATGCATTATACACATTATAACCTATGATGTGCATTGTATGATGAATTATAAAGTACGCTTCAAGTATACTACAGATACATGCATCAAGTATATTAAACTTAAATGCACACATTGTCCTCTTGGTATTGATGTTCATATTATATACCAACATGTTAATTACACAGCTTCATTCAAGTCATTCCATTACTCAGCGTATTCCCACTTAATTGCTCTGTATTACTCTTCGTCAGTACTGCCAACATTTATGACTACAACCACGTGCGTTATATAGTATGTGATTTCATTATGTTTTATTACTATAATAATAATAACAATAATAATAATAACAATAATAATAATAATAATAACAATAATAATAATAACAATAATAATAACAATAATAATAATAACAATATATATGATGAATCCGTAGAGTATTGCACGTAGAGTAGATCCATTCTATCATTATAGTATCTGATGGGCTATACTTAAGAGGCGAAAAATTTAAAAAGTAGGGCACCTTTAATCTCCTGTAATTGGTTCACAGATGCAACATCGCCCAGTCGTCACACAAACGCCACGTGGAGGGCCAACAGAGCCAACAAATTCCCGGCGCCGAGACACGAACTTATCCGTGAAACCGCGCGGGCGGCGGCGGCGGCGGCGGCGGCGGCGGCGGCGACGGCGGTGGCGGCGGCGAAGCCGAAGCGGAACCCCCAGCCGCTTGCCTCGTAGGCTGCGGGGGCCGCGGCGGCGGCGGCGGCGGCGGCGGCGGCGGCGGAGGGCGGGCGGTGCAAGGGACACGAGCGCGGGGGCGGGGGCGGTCCCAACGGAGGGGGGGGGGGCGGGGGCGCAGGGGCGGCGAATGAGTCACGGAGGAACGTTAATGAAATTAAATGAAATCTTTCCTCTCTTCTCCGGGTTTAATTAGCCCGAGTAGTCTCGCGGGCCCGGCGAGTTGAATTTCAGCGGCGCCAGAGCGAGCCGCCGCCGCCACCGCCGCCACCGCCCCGACGCCGCTCCCACCGCCCGTGTCGACCCGCCGCTACCCCAACCCGCCACGTTCCTTCGTACTTCGCCCCGCCCCGCCCCGCCCCGCCCCGCCCCGCCCCGCCCCGCCTCGCCTCGCCTCGCCCTGCATCGCCCCATCACGACCCGCCCCGCCCCGCACCGCATCGCCCCACCACGATCCGCCCCGCCTCGCCCCACCCTATGCTCCCCGGATCGCCTTTCCCTATTGTCACCGTTTCCGCTGGTTGTTGCGTCTTTCATGTAACCTCGGCCCTCCTCGACGTTTGCAGCTTCTCGTTGCACATGTCTTCTGCGCCAAGCGACATCCCGCCCACTCGCATCTATATTGTATAACCCATTCTCTTGGCCCATCCCCCCTCCCATTTCGACCAGTTCTCGGATACATCTCTCCCTGACCCTTCCACCACAATTGCTCACCGCATTGCCTCAGTTAACGTCCAGCATTGCCCCGTTCTCCTTGCCGCCACTCCCCCAGCTCGCTTCGTTTGTTCCCTGCTGCAACGCTCCTCTCATTTCCCAGTCGACCCTTCCCAACCGGCACAGTTGCCGCTTGCCTTCGTTTCGTCTCGTTCTTACCTACCGAATCCGCAACCCTACGCAGTCTCGTTCCCATTGCGTTCGCTAGAGACCTGCCTACGCACGAGAGTGCATCGTCCCAATGCCTTGTTCGTCTTTCGGCCCTCACCAACCGCGCTGACCTGTCCCCTAGTCCTTCTAATGGTAGACATATTCTAAGCGCGCCTGACTTGCGACGGTTTGTCTGCCCCGCTCAATTGTTCCTGCAATGGTACAGACTGTGGAAACATTGCGACTGCGACTGATATTTACAACCGGCGCAAGCTGGGCCAGTGAGCGGCGCTTGTGTATGAAACGTTTACTGCGTTGCCCCATTTTCCCCAATTTCTCTCGACCCTCCGGTCTCGCCGCCCTAGCCCAATCAGGCGCGGTCACTCATCGATATAGTCCGTTCAGGCTACGAGGCGCTTATTTTGACAGGCTCAAACACAGTCCAGCATTGCCGAAGAGCGCACGACTCGGCGAAATGTATACGTCCACCAGGCACTTGTGCGGAGCACCAGTTGTTTGTGTCTCTGAAGTGTCAGTTCAGTGCATTTAGTTCAGGTTAATGTTAGTTAGTTTCCACAAGTGGTTTACATTGTTCCAATATCGTCGCTAAAAAGAATATGGCAAGAATTGATACACATCTTGTTGAAATCAGATAAGAATATGTATGAGTGTGTATTAAGACAGCTAACGGATATAAACGGACAGGCCGTAAATACCGAATTTTAAAAAGCCTACGCTTTTTTTTAAACTTTTATCACACTTTCAATTAAAATCGCAATAGACTAAATTTTAATCACGTGATATGTATCTTAAACAGGAAAAGTTTTAAAGAATATGTTTTTTTGTATTCTAGTTACATTAATACATTGATATAATGCGAACATTCTCCAGTTGATGGAATGGCAAGTAGGGAGAAACAGCTCACGCACACATTAGCCAACATTTGTTGAGTTTGAGTAAATAACCGACCACGTCCCCACGTCGCTTATCGTCAATGAGTATCAAAAAAATCGCTCACACGACTGCGCATACAATTACTCTGCACTTCCACCTCAGCATGATGTCTTCTCCGTGTGTTGATGCTTTTTGGGGTTAAATCATTTCCGCCAATACCACATCTCTTCCGAACACCCTGTTCCCCCCGCCTTGGATACATTGCTTCACTGGTCGGTCGGTATCCACTCGTCGTGTACCATTCGTTCTCTCTGGGACCGTTCGCCCTGATTCACCGTTCTCGCCAACTTCCTCGCATGATGTCCTTGACTTACTTAACACTTTGGATAGTTCACTGTACACTGAACAGCACGCAGGTCTTGGTGGGTATTGTCTGTCCCATCAAAATCACCCTCATACTTCTAAGAACAATAAATTGCCTTCCGTCTTCAGCTTATGTCTACGCAACTGATGCGTGGGTATGCATATGTTTGCGGCCAGCTGCTGCTGCGTTACGTCGTTCGTTGTATTTATGGAGGGTGAAAACATGAACTTATGTGAAAAAGAACGCGCGATCGCGCCTACCATTCAGTGGAGTTGATAGGGGAACACAGGAGCACGATTCAGCGGTAGATACTAGATTAGAAGCGAAACATACTAAAAACTATAAGATAAAAATATATATCTAAATATATATTTTATATTAAAAATTACATTGTTAATTTTAACGATAAATTTATAATTTAATTCAAGATTTTTGTAATTGAAGTTATAATGAAGGAAAAAGGTGCCATTCCATTAATTAAAATTAATGCTGAATTTAAATTGTTGTGCTATTAAATTTCTCCAATAATTGGGATTTCGCGTAACAACCTACTAATTTATACAAGCATAAAATAATTTGAACCAACGCACTAATAATCATATTTTCGTTTTGAATAAAAAAGTTAATAATGTATTATATAATACGAACTTGTGTGCTCAATTTTGGGAGAGGAACACCATCTACATGGTCACAAGTGTCATCTACTCTAGTCACGCCTCTGATGTTACCTCATCTACGGTAGAGGGGACAGAGGGATAGGTACGGTAGGGGGTGACGCCATGGATTCATTGGTCCTCATTACACCTCATTACACCAGTGTAGCGACGAATTGTAAGTTTTTATTTCCAAATAGTAATTTTTCCCCTTCAAAGAAGATTTATCTTTCATTAAATCGCAGATTCTCTTCCCACCAGTTGAATGGAAATGCTCGACACAACGTATGCATAATTTGTTTCTGTAATATTACTCTAGACGACAGTTCGTAGTTATTTGTCGAATTATTTATTGCGCTTTATTTTAAATCACTTTATGTTTACGTTCAACGTTCTTCAAATTGGTAACCATTAATACAATACAAATAATTTTACTTAAAGCGAATAAGAACTAAAATTAATATAGTTTTCTGATGCTGTAGTTAAGAACGGAAGGAAACGAAGGAGGGTATAGAATGAAGTACAAAGTATGCAATTATCATAAAATAAATTATTTCTAAACTGTTGGGGAATGACATCCGTACCTATTTTCCGTACAGATTGGCACTGTTGTGCCATTTCAGTTACTAACGACGCGACCCAAGCACCATTTCGCCGCGATGTCCAGTGCCTCGATACCCGCAAAAACGAGTCCTCGAATCCTGCGGGTCGACCCATTCACGAAATGGAGTTTTCCAAACGACACCATTGAATAACCAACGGTTGCGTTGAAACACTTCCTACGGCTAAGTGGACCGTACCGATTTAACTCCGACCCTCTCTGCCGCGTTTGGAAGGTTTTCAGTTCAGAAAGGAGGTCGAGGATTTCTCTCCGTCTCTCCAAATGCGACCTGCCCAACGACCGACTCGCGCCTTTCTGAACACGCTCCGCGCGCCGTTGAACCAGCAACGCAATGGCATTCGAGACAGGGAGTTCTCAAAATTTGGGTTCGCAACATAGTGTTCGCTCGTGCGGTATACAGCGGCGCATCGCAAATGCTGAAGCACTCACTCCGTTATAGACGAGTTTCGAATTGCAGTTTTCGAAATTAATAAATAGTATTACAATAGTTATTTAAATACTATTTTTATTTGAGATTATTATTGCCAAGGTAAGAAGAATACGTTCCGACCTTGATAAAGGTAAAGGACTCTTCCGAGTCAAGAAATCTCGGTGAAGTTAGTGTATTAAGTTATATCAGAGTTAGATAATTTAACGACACATTTTCAAGACCACTGAACTAGAAGAGACTCAATAACGAAGACCTTATTCTCAGCACAAAATAGTGGTATGTTTTTAATAATATCACAAAATAAATCATATAAGACTACTATTGTGGTATACCTTACACATTCCCCTCATCATACGTAGAAAAGTATGGGAATCAAGCATTATCTACACTCCCATTTATTAATGAAATTCCGCATCGAATTTTCCAAGACTTTGGGCAAGGGTTATCAATCATAAAAATGTATATATTACATGTAGTATACGAAAGTAAAAATAAGACAATAAAAAATTTAGTAGTATTTCATAATTTTTAAATATTTATTGGTGCAATTAAATCTTAAACGTGTAATATAATTCCAACTTTTATTTTATTTAAATTTCGTAGTTTTTCGAGACTTCATACTGAAATTTCTGCTTCATTCTATAGTTCAGATAAAATTACAATTGTAAGGAAACCGATGCAACCCTTCCACGCTTGCATCAATGCTCCCAAATCCGGTAACATGGCTTTCATTAAAGTCAATTTCCAATAAACTGCTCGGATATAAATCTCACATTTTGGAACACAAAAACCTCGATTAAACCGCACGCTCGGCAGCTTTCTTATCTCCAAACGACCGCGAGCACGCCTCCCCACCCAATCCAACGACCGCATCAACCTGCTAGGCGCAGACTCCTCCCGCCTGCAGCGTCTTTCGGGAAAGCACCGCACAGCCAACCACCTCCTCGTTGTTTTTTTTTTTTTTTTTTTTCACCTCACCCCCAACACCGGCTACGCGCAACCCTTACTCTCCAGCCGCATGGCTCAACACGCGCCTGCTCTGCGATGTAGTACTGCGCCCCGCTCGCCGGCGTCACGGTTGGACTGCCGGCGGCGGCGGTGGCGGCGGCGGCGAGGGCACCGGCTGACCTTGAGGGCCTCTGACCGCCGCCGCCGCCTGCTGCTTTGTTCTCGAGGCCCCTGGCCGCCGCCGCCGCGGCCTACCTGCTGCCACGGCGCCGCCGCCCGCTCCCGCAAGACTTGATTTCAGCTCACTCTCCACCAGCTCGGCCCGCCTCCGTTTTCTTTCCATTCCTCGCACTCTCCAAAATGCAGTAGAATGTTACGTGTTCGGATCATTCTTCGCAAAACGCGATACGGCAGAGAGATGAGAAAAACGATGTATCGATAGGTCGGTGACGGCTTTCTTGCTTTTCAAATGCACGGTGGATCTTATGCCCCATGTAATGTAAACATATTTTAAGAGTTGTTCTTCAAAAACGACGGTTCCCAAACATCGCGAGGAGACAGATTTTAGCTGACTCTCTACCGGCCCTACAATGCTACGTTCTTTCGCATTCCACGTACTCACCAAAATGCAGTAGAATGTTAAATGTTGGAATAAGTAATCGCAAATCGTTCAGCAGCCAAGAGTATGCCAGTACGTTACCGATTTATCGATAGTTAGTGAATGTTTCAGCATTCTTACTTAACAAATGGACGATGTCTCTTAAACCGCATGTAAAGTAAGAATATTTTAAAAGTTGTTCTTTGGATCTGTGGTTTTCAAACATTGCGAGGAGTCTTGGCTTTCAAGTCACTCTCCATCACTCACTCTCCTCCCAGCTTCGATCTCTTACATTCCACGCCCTCATAAAACAGCAGAAGAATGTTACATGTTCGGACATGTACCATACGGTTCACCAAAAAACCAAAACTGACCCAGGAAGGGCAATATATCGATAATGAATCGATAGCTTGCGAATGCGCTGGCACTCGCAGAGAATGTTTATCAAATTATTGAGTGACTTAAACAGCAAATAACAAAAGGATATTTTAAGGCCCCTTTAAAATGGTTGTTTCTAGTCATAGGGAGACAACTTTATTTCATCTCACTAGAAAATTTGTTTGAATTTCCAATTATTATCATGTCAGAACTGGACAAACCAAAATGCTGATGAATTTTGAAACTATGAATAAAGCTCTTTAACTGCTGAAACGTTGAACATTATTTATTTTCAATTAAAACGAGTTCTTAAATTTCTCTCAGATATAACAGAAATGTGATTCCACAGAAATTAGTTATTGTAAGTAGTAATGAAAGCTCTACGAATTGTTTTCTTTTTAGAAAAACAAAAAACTTGGTAGATCACATTAATAAAGCAAACGATAAGATTTAAGTAGTGTTAATAACTAAAATTTACTCATGAATGACACCAAATGAAAATAAGTATTTAATCAGTAATAAATAATTCCGGTTAATTAATACCGTAACAAAATTTGAGTCAAAACTTTAAAAACCAGTACACAATCAAAATAGATTAAAATGCACACTTATTTTCTTCCACACTACATTTCTCTCGTTAATAATCGTGTTCAATACACCCGCACGAAAAGGCAATTACGATAGTGGGACTGCCAGTCCTATTCCTAAAGACGAAACAATTTCTGAATGCAGTCGCATCAGGTGCATCGCTCGCTCGGAATGCAGAACACCTGTCAGGCCGCACAAGCCGACGCTCCGCGCCGCCACCCCCGCCACGTCGCTTCGTCATCCGGCAGTGCGCTCCTCGCAATGAGCTCCACGAATAGCTTAGTCTTAGGAAACTAAGATAACATATTTTATAATTCCTTACAAGGGACGTGTCAGTACTGAAATAGACGATCTTTAAAAAATATAATCCTATCTTTTATTCCGAGCAGAAAATAAACTTCTCGTTTCGTTGATGGTATAAATTATGTATGTTAAGTTTCCCCACCACAATAAAGTAATTAATAACTTCGATAATAGTTTTCTATAATTGAGCTATAAAGTCTTTTTCAAATATTCCGAAATATGTCAACAGAAGGCAATTTTCTCGTTTAATTCGTACAATAAATTGAGTGTGTAAAAAGAAGACTATCAAGCATTGAATTAAACGATTTGTTGACAAAGGCTTACTAAAAATATTGATCCACGCCCGTCTTATTTCTCACGGCAGCAGTGTACCTCTACATGCGAACAGAGTCTGCGTCTCGGCGTAATTACATAACCAAAAGAAAGAACAATACCCGAACGCAGCGGCCAGGGGAGGCTTTCCCAACCGGAAGCGAGTGCACACACCTGCGCGGGCAACCGCGCAGTAACCTCCTCCGAGGCCGGCCGCCGCCGCCCGCCCCGCCGTAAACCGCCAGCCCTGCGAGATACGGCAGCGTAAAAACCAAACAGCACTCGCTGATACCCTCCGCCGCTGTCAGCGCGTGTTTACAGGCGCTTAGTCCGCGCGACGACGGTGTAAACTACCCCCAGATTAACTCAAACAACCGCCGACGCCGCCGACGCCTCTACCACCCTGGCGCCGTCGCCGACGCCGACGCCAGCACCACCACCGCCGCCGCCCCCCGCCCGGGTTGAAGTGGACATGCACAAAACATTCCTCCGCGCCTTATTATAAAACTCCATTAGCTAAAACCGTTTTTAGAGGCCGCCCCCGCACTGCCTCACAGGAAGGGGGAAGGGAGAGGGGCGGGGAGGGGAGGGGAGGGGAGGGGAGGGGGGCTCGCGGCCTCTCGTAACCCTCCACCGTTTAAGCCCGCCCGCTAAAATACAACCACTTCGCCCCGGAATGCTAACGAGAAAGAATAACAGCTCCTGACAAGCGGCTGCGGCCGGACACCAGACGCGACGCGCAGCGGAAACGCCCCGTGAGGACAGCGGGTGAGGACGCTAGGCGAGGGTACAAGGCGAAGATATAGGGTGAAACGCTGGGCGAGGACGGTGGGTGAAGGCGATAGGTGAGGACACTAGACGAGGACACTGGGCAAGGGCGTTGAATGGGGGTACTGGGCGAGGACGCTAAATGAGGACTATGGATGAATATGAGAGATAGTTCCTAATAGTTAAACTCTTAGTTCTCCCTGTAAGAAATGGAAACTATCAGATCTGAATTAACATTTCTTGGAGCTTGCGGCCAACAGATCTCGGCCAGCTGAGAGCAACGCACTGGAGCAGCAATATTCTTTCAGAAAAAAAGTGAACAAAACTGGATTCATTGAAGGGCGGAAAATAAAACTGCCATCTGAAAGTCTCATCAGAACCAGGATAAATTCACACGAAATAGCTACGTTTAAATTTCAAATAGGGACAGTAACTAAGAAACCTGCACACTGCACCGAACAGAAATCATTTTAAGTAATGGAAATTTTCTATTTTCAGGGCCGAAATACAATGTGCGTCGTAGGGTTTACGGTGAAGGAGCTCAGGTAAGCTCGCTTCAATAACATCGCCAGAAAAAAAATATTACTGGAAATAAGACAGAAGATTCTATAGTTTCTAAGTCGCTGGAAAAATGCAGAGGCAAATATCACATTTGTATCAAACAAATTGTTCAATAGGCTGTACATGATGTTATGCCAGTGACGTTTTATATTTTATTCGGTTTTACCTAGGAAGAAAGTTTATATATATATATATATATATATATATATATATATATATATATATATATATATATTAAACATTGATATTCGATTATTAATGAAATTTCAAACATCGTTTTCATTATTTTTTATGATGATCTTATTCACAAACGCGCAATCATACATATGAGTGAACGTACTATCTAAATGACAGAGTTGCTATTTTTCCTGTTCACTTAAGAAACATTGCAACTCCATAAGAAATGTTTTCAAGAAAATTAGAAAGGAATTACTCAACATCAATCAGTGGTTAGCAAAGGCATGTTCAGTCGAGAGATACAGTAAAACCCAGAAAGAAAATACAAAGGAATGCAAGACATGCAGGTTCTCGTTTAAGAACACCATGGAAGCTACAAAGGACTGATTCAATGGCTTACAAGCAGCCAATGTATTTTCGATACTACACGACATACTAATAAAATCCTAGGGCATAAATTATTCAATACCGTTATGGACGGTACAAAAATGAATTGAGGCACTCAGAATAATAACGGCATATCCCAACCGAAGTTCGTTTTGAGAAAAAAGAAAGAATTTCTGTTTTCCTTCACGTTCACTTTCACTCCGGGCAAATTTTTGAAGGTGAAATTTCAGGGTTTTTCCATATCCCATATCATTAGTTATTTCAGCATACGATAGGTATACTGCAGGAATTTTACCGTCATAATTTTCTAACTGAAAATGCGATGTCGGTAGAGATCAGCTGTTATTATGCTGAGTGCCTCAATTAATTCGTGCAAGCTCACTTAGTGAGTTGGTAGGATCTAGACAATGAATGTATAGAACATAAAAAATCAACAATGGGTCTCCTAGTTCTCTGAATTGTAAAAACACTTTTTCAAAATCGCTCTGACAATTGGAAAACGGATATCGTCTAAAATATATTGATTAGATTATTAATAGTACAACTCCATATATTCTTCCAAAGGCGTTCGACTTTTGTGATTTGGGTCATCATTGCTGTCTTCATTTTTAATAAAATGGAGAGTTGTACGTGAGTACTTTACTGTAAGTAGCTTTCTCAATGAGTCAAATGTTTCTCTTATAGTTAATATAGAAGTGAATTGCAATTCCTCCAATAGTAAATATGAAATGTGATGTAATGTCCAAGTTCCGATCTGCACACGCTTTCTAGAACTCTCACTTTATGGAGATGTGTTCAGTAATTTAGTCAGTAGTATATTCAAATCAAATATGTAGCTCGTTTTCGATACAAATAGATTCTATCACATTCTCTATCAGAGAAAATTGATGTTCCTTCCTATTTTTCCCACAATATTCCTTCCAATTTTTATTCATAATTCAAATATGATTAGTAAAACAGATGGGGTAAAAATTCAGTAACTCGAGAAAACAGACGCGGCTAAGTACTATTTTGTTTCTGACAAATGCACCTACAGAATGTGAACTGAACAACCGTTTCAGCAAAATACAAAATAGTGGGGTTATATTATGAATTTAATACGAGATATAATGAAGAAGAAACAAATAATGGGCATATGCAAGCAAAACATTACATTCATTCGGAACAAACAGATATTTCTTAATTTTCAGGCGTTCCAAAAAAATAACATTTTCTTTATAAATCATAAGAAATACGATTCAATTTCTCTGAATGACACATTTACACAAATCTCTCCATTTCCTTTTAGTATACATTTGGAGAGAAGGGAAATCCAGGCGGAAATCAAAGGCAAATCGCATGCAAAGGAAAAGGGCCACCGCCCCCCCCCCCGGACGTTGTCTTCGTCCCTTCGCGGTGGACCTCCTCCGCCCCAGGAAGAGGCTTCAAACTCCCTCGGAACTGTGTCTCTTAAGAGAAGTGGCTTTTAACAGTGGGCCATTAACATTCCGCCTTCCCCGGCGCCATGTTGTGGATATCTCCTGCGCGCCGCGCAGAATGGGACCTAGCTATGTTTACATTTGCCTCCCTTCCAAAACGCTGTTTACGTTACTAAACTGCACTTTCTGGTTAAAAACTTAATGTAAACTACACAAAAGACATCCAAGAACTATTCTATACAAAGACAGATAAAAAGGAGCATCGCCCATCGGGGAAAAACGAACAGAGCAGCGTCGCCGAACAAACGTGCGGAATCTGCGAGCGCAGCGTCGAGGGCATCCAGAGGGCCGTGAGAAGGGGATGTGGAGGGGGAAAGGGGAACGGGAGGGCGGTCTGGTGGAGCAGGGCCAAGACGACGGAGCTCAGCGGGACGCAGAAAGAGAAAGGTTGGGGCTGGCAAGGCGTGCATGGGCGAGCAAGCTGCATCAAACAGCGGAGGTATAGGCGTGGAGGGGCACAATGCACATGCCTAAGAGGGCACAGAGGAATATTCGAAGGGGGTCACGTGGGTCATGATAGTTTTCGAGACGACTTTTTGATAATTACCGATATTTCCAGAATTAAAAGAACAATTATACGCAAATCGTAATAACGTCACTGCACTAAGAAACATTCGTATTTTTTTAAAATGAACTACTACTTCTTAAATATATACGTAACAAATATATTGAAGGTTGAACCAAATACTGAAAAAGTTTCTGCCGTCGTGTTCGATTATGAAGCGATACAGAAGTGCTGGTTGATGGTGGGCATTGGACTGTTTCACGCGTACAAAGCAAGTCAACACCACTTAGCCTCCAGATATACACATTGCGTTAGGAGTCTTTTAACAAGAGAGATTGAGGTCGCTGATCCATGACCGTCTTTAAACTGACGTTTCAATACAAAGGCGCCAAGTTCACAACCTCCGAGGCACTTAACACACTAAATCTAGGCTGACAAACGGATGGACTGACTACAAAATGACAATGAACCAGATGCGTCGCCACACGAATGCATGGCGGACATCAAATGAATGGCTACTTGAGGAAATATCAATGGAAATGTTACTAACCCATTCTAACAATCAAAGAAAATATGCGACGTGAAATTAATGTTATTGCTGTCCGACTTATACTTTACCCAAAAACATCCGGTGGACGCCAATAAAATGTCATCGAGGACTTACCTGTAAAACAAGAAAGTATCATAATTAGTATTTATTCTTAAAAAAATTGACATAGAATCAACACATCAATATACATTACATAATGCGTTCCAGTCTAAATATTGGTGTACCAGACATTTTATGTTGAGAAAGGAAAATGCAACATGCTTCCTGCAACAGTATTTACACGAAACAAGCGGCTCCATTTCGTGAAGTACAAGTGAAATAAATATCATTAAGCCTGTTGATGAATCTACTTACGATATGTAAAGAACTATTTCATCTGCTTCATAAAAACCAATAATTAATCACAAGTTCATATAAAATTAATCTACCATTAAACCACACTCGAACCCCTGGTAAATAAGGCACAGCAAGAAAAAATGGTTCAAAGACATTCTCAGGTTGGCTCTGTCTAATGCAACAATCTGCATAACAAAGTCAATTCGGACAAGTGAAAAGCAAATAATAATACAATTATGAAGTGTCAAAACAGCCGGTAGTTTCTATAATTACAGAACTTTTCCTTACACATCTTAGGCAAGAGTGGACTTTCAAGTACAACGAGCTTTTTTAACACATATCTGATATTTATATTTGTTCTTTCTTTGGCTCAGTAAACATTTCACTGAACCAAACTAGTTCGATTACTATCGGGGCTTCCTTCAGCTATTCTTCTTCTTCTTCTTCTTCTTCTTCTTCTTCTTCTTCTTCTTCTTCTTCTTCTTCTTCTTCTTCTTCGGCAAATCGTGTTGACGGCTGAGGAGACGAAAGCGCAGAGGATGAGGCTAGCGCTAGTGGGTAAATGAATGCAACAGTTTGGAGGTCGGAAGACAAATTCTTCGCTGCTACATTATAAATGGTGATGTGGAAACGTTGGGGCTAAAAGGCTACGAATTTCACACTGACTCTGTGGTTTGCCATGGATGACAAACTCCACGATGAAGCCTCTGACGACGGCAGCAATCGATATTGACGGTTGAGGTGAACACAACGCGAGGGCTGGTCTAGCGCTGGTGGGTCCATGCATACCATAGTGGCAGGGACAGAAGAACTCCTGTGAATGATCTTAGCTGTCCGGGTGACGCCGCGTCGATGGCTGTGATGCCGACGTTTCGGCCATCTTATCGTGGTCTTCCTCAGGGCTGGCTCAACAGACAGCCAAGATCATTCACATGACTCCGGCCACGGAAGCCTACGACTTCAGAAGAACTCTTCGCTGCAACATTATATATTTATAGCGATTTGGACAAGACGGTGAAGTGGCAAAGAATTTGACAGAATTGACGCTGTCTGCCATGGATGACAATCCCACTCCGAAGCTTTAGAAGACGCCGGGGAATCAATGGTGAGGGTTGATGTGATAGCGCAATGGCTAAGACGTAAAGCAGTGAATGCTATAGTGTGCGGGGGGGGGGAGACAAACTCATCGCTGTAACATTATAAATTGCGATGGAAAAAACGACAAAAAAAACGAATTTGACAGTACCTACGCCGTTTGCCATGGATGACGCTGCCTCTGTCGGCGGCGGGCAATCAACGGTGACGTCTGAGGTGAACCCAGCGCGCGGCCGAGGCTAGCGCTGGGGGGGGGGGCAATGAATACCGTAGTGGCGGGGGCGGAGTCGGCGGAAGGTCCGTGGCAGCGCGCCCAGTCGCAGAACTCCCTCGGCCCCGCCCCTCCTGCGACCTCAATAGGAGTCCGCGCTCCACCCACTCGAGCCGTTAACCCCCGTCACATTAACGTACTTACGCCCTCGCACCGCGGGAGAGGCCGGCGGGAGGGGAAGGAGGGGTAGGGGAGGGGTGGTCTAGTATTCTGCGGTTGCGCCGGCGAATGCTCCGCGCGATGCAGGCGCTCGTCGGCGACTGCTCCTTCGTTCGCCTGCGATCAGCGCCCTTCTGCCTCCGCCATCCATCCCTCCAGTAGTGGCGGAATCAAAGGGGAGCCACGAGAGATTCCCTCCCAGCTCCAAGCCCACATTTGTTTTACAGAATTTATTCAAAATAACCGTACATACGTTTCATTGCATTCAAAATAGTATTCCCAATATAAATATTACTGTATTTTCTTATTTCAATCCAAAATTTAAAAACATGTTATTTAAAAAATGTGTTTGGGTGTCAACCAATTTTATCCTACCCTGAAATACTTCCTAGATCCGCTCTGCCTTCTCTACCCTGTCTCTGCCGCCATTTCCGCGCCTAATTCACTCTAGAGTTTCTCTAGAGGTGACCCAAGGACCACATCTTGCTTGCTAAAAAATTCCTGTTGGCCCGGCATGATACCAACATACATGATAAATCGGTTAATATTTTGGTCAGCTCCGCGAATAGTTGTCTTTTGTTTTTATTAGGCAGTTTGCTTGAGGTTTATGAGTTTCAATGCCCCTTAGTATTGTAATTGTTATTTCACATTTACATTCGTTACACAAGAAGAAAAAGAAGAAGAAGCTCACGAAGTCTTGGTACAGTGAGGCCGGGACAGTTACATATTACCCAACAGATGACTAATTGAATAAAAAGTCATAATTTCCTTTGGATGTTTCTTTTCTGCTTTTCATGATACAAGGTAGTTCCAGGTTGTAGGTGATCTCAATTACTTCTGAAATATGATATTTCCCTGTAGTTTTAAATACTGACCAAACTATAAACTTCCTTAACCTACAATACTAATTCTTCGGAAATTTAATCGACAAGGGTTGTGCCCACATCATCATGTAGCCCCACCGCCTCATCGACATCAACCAATTGCCTCTCCTGAAACGCTTCGTTGCCCAGTACTTGACGTGGAGGGAGAGAAGAGGAAGGAAGAAGGAGAATGCCTTCCCCTCCGGTCCCCTTCTTCTGTCGTCTAAGGGCAACTCGGAAACTCACAAGCCCTAAAGTCATAGTGTTGGTTAAAGGTGGCGCAAAGTTTTTTTTTTTTTAAAAACCCTCCATGTGTGATGAATTATTAACATAAATACACAATCTCGGCACATCCATTTGAAATAAGAAGAAAAAAATTGCAGCTTCCCTTTACCGAGTGCATTAACAGAACAACGAAAGCGTTATAGAAGTGCCCAGAAGAGCGATTGGCATTGCTGATCGTAACACGCAGGGTGAAGTTCGCATGCATGAAGATGGACCACGATCTGTGCAACCTCGCTGGCACGCCATACAACTGTCCCCGCACACGTTCTTTAACACCCGGGTGTGTCCACTCGCATCTAACTAATCCTTCGTTTAAGGAGACGGACTAAATCTCCTTGACCTAGTCCACGCTTTATCACCCTTCTGGTCATTTGCCATTGTCCTTTCCAACCCGCCACATTGCCTCGCGCATGCAAACAGGCTTGATGCCTTGGCACATCGTTCTTTTCCCCTGCCTCCCAACAGCCTTGCCGTCTCCCTCGGCCTGCTCGATCCCGCCGTTGTGTTATTGAATTGAATTGAATTGAATTAATGCCTTATTTTACGTGGCGAGACTCAGGCCATTTGGCCTGCTCTTCCGTCTGACCACGCAAATTTCGCTACGCTCCTTTCATCAACTAGCAGAGAAAGGAGGTATTTCTTGGGCGAGAAACAGGCGATTTGAATTTAGCTCAGAGGCGTCATTTAGGCTTGAGGATCTTTTACATGCAAGTCAATCTACGAACATGGGTCAGCCGGCTTTACTTCCCCTCCGAAGGAAGGCGTACGAAGGATTTTGTCGCCCTAAAAATCCACGGCTTCGATCGGGTTTGAACCCGCGAGCTTGGGTATAACAGTCCGGTACGCTAACCGTCACACCATCGCCGCCGCATTTGCCGCCGTTCCCTTCCTGCTGCCCCGCCTTTCAGAGTTGTCTTCCCAGCCTCCGCCGTCTTCAGACTCCCCGGACCCGCCAATCCGCACGTGACAACCTCTTTCCCAGCTCCCAGCGGCCAACACCACGACCGAGCAGCAACTGCAGCTCTCTCCGGAACAACGAATGGCAGACCCTTCGAGTGGACGGCCGAGGACTCGTGTAAACTCCTGCACGAAGCGCTGTTTTCTGGCAACAAGGCCAATTCCAAATTCGTAACATTGGTATATGCTATTGGAAACTGGCGTCCAAGAACGCGGAATTGACATTTACTTTAACAAGCAGTAACCAACTGATCCAAGCATTATTATTGTAACTCAGCGGTTGGGCGTGAAAACGTCTATTCGCTCTTTGATCGAACTGATCGAGCGTTCGGAAACTGATCGACCTTTCTGCGTCTAGATATCATCAAATTTGAATTGCTTATTCCTACGAAACAAACTGTGCATGAACGACGTTTGGCAATGGATCTACATGGATAGAAAATGTGCGCAAGTGTTTTTTTCGCACAGTATGTGGTTTGCTTGTGACGTCAGCACGCATTTAGTCGCACGCAAGTGTTAGCCACGAATAAGCTTTAAGCAGAAATTTACAACGATGGAAGGTGGGAACGCGTTAATCTAGGACAGTGGAGTGTTGTCGCCATCGTTGGTTGATGGATTATTTAGAGTTTTCAGACGCGTTGAATTGAATTGAATTGAATTGAATTAATGCCTTATTTTACGTGGCGAGACTCGGGCCATCAGGCCCGCTCTTCCGTCTGACCACGTAAATTTCGCTACGCTCCTTTCACCAACTAGCAGAGAAAGGAGGTATTTCTTGGGCGAGAAACAGGCGATTTGAATTTAGCTCAGAGGCGTCATTTAGGCTTGAGGATCTTTTACATGCAAGTAAATCTACGAACATGGGACAGCCGGCTTTACTTCCCCTCCGAAGGAAGGCGTACGAAGGATTTTTTCGCCCTGAAAAATCCACGGCTTCGATCGGGTTTGAACCCGCCAACTTGGGTACAACAGTCCGAAACGCTAACCGTTACACCATCGCCGCCGCGTTAACTGCAATGGTCATTCATCCAGTAAGTGTAGTACTAGTTTTCAGGTGAAAGGGGTGCACAGCAATTTAAGTAACAAGCAACAGTATTGTAAAGGAAATAATCTCCACAACAGTTTTTAATAGTTTATTAACAATTTTCCATAGATAACTTTCGGGAATGAATTTTCCCATCCTCAGTGGATCTCTAGCAAAATGGAGAAATGAAACAAACATAAGTTGAACACAAAACGGGGGGGGGGGGGTACTGTGAATATAGTGGAAACATAAATAATATCATATAAATACAAAAAGAAAAGAAAATAACTTACTGCTCAAGCAAGCGTGGATCTCCCACGAACGTTCACAAATGGTCAAAATAACATGGTGGTAACAGATAGATGGCAGCCATCTTTACGAATGGGAGAAGAGGAAGCCTAACAATGAAGGGAAAGGGAGTTTTCAACAACGTTTTGTGTTCAACTTATGTTTGTTTCATTTCTCCATTTTGCTAGAGATCCACTGAGGATGGGAAAATTCATTCCCGAAAGTTAACTATGGAAAATTGTTAATAAACTATTAAAAACTTTTGTGGAGATTATTTCCTTTACAATACCATGGATTACCACAAGATATCTGCTACCACCACGGAATTTAGCAAGCAACAGGCGCTCATCAAATCGTATTAAGAATGATCACATGTTAATACTAAACATTTTGCCTGTTTATACCACATGCGTCTTCATGATAAACCTTCGATGCAGATAAAAATTGTGGCCATCCCATTGTTTGGGGGTGGTAAATAGAGCTATTACAACGACGTTTCCTGAAATGTTCCTTGTAGGCATAAAACACAATTTTTTTAGTTTTTTTACAAATCAAGGTAAACTATGGGTTTATACTGCATTGTGATAGCTGTACAAAACACAAAAACTATTGAATACTAAATTTTGGGAACCAATATTATATTAAATATAATACATAGTGGTTGGTCATCCAATAACACCCTCTATCCCAAAATAAAAACACCCGCAACCCTACCGCATAATTGTTTCGTCAAGGAGGTTCCAGAACACTGAGTTCAATAAAGTGAAATTGTTCACGATTTGAATGTTTACACAGTTAAAGCACTTTCTACGCCAACGCCTGATCCTAAATTTCAGTTAAGTGCATTAGTTTCATGCGACAGAACTTAACAGATATTGAAGAGTTACTACTACAGAGTAAAGAGGGCAGGCACGTTAAATTAAAAAAAAAGATTTAAACAATAATAAAAAAGCTTGTAAAACACGAGTGCAATTAAATTGGTCACACACACAAAAACACGTAATACCAGAATATACAAGAGATACAAAGGAACAAATTAAGAAAAAAACACTTTACCATTATTCAAAATACTATTGTAGAGAATACAGCTATTTCAAACAACTGCAACAAAGCATCGAATTTTGGAATATCGCGTCCGCACTTGAAACGGGATGACACACATATTTTCCTTAATTGCTCAAAGGCGAAAGCGACAGAAGGGCTTTGTGCTGCCGGCACTCCACATTGCATTATCGTTGGCCGACACAGTTTCGAGTCGTAAACTGCAGATAGAAATGCGGGCGCTCTGTGATCCGCCGCGTATCGCATGCGTGGCAGTCGCCCGGCGAGCAGACAACAAACGCCACCCGCATCACGCATGGACAATAGCGGCGGCAGCGAAACGGCGCTGGGGCACAGAAACCGGTTACGTACATATTTACGAAATTTAATCCACACTAAGGAGGGACTCATTGTAGTCAAGCCAATGTTTTCGTATTATTTGCATGCAGTTCCCACAATAAGTGCATAATACCAACAATTATTATATTTGTTATATTATAATTATAGGACCGAAGTGGCTGAGGGCGAAGATCGTTTAAGTGAGAGCGTAGGCTTCCGCGGCCGGAGTCAGAATATACTTGGCTCTCCGGGTGACGCCGCGTCCATGGCGAAGGTGCCGACGTTTCGGTCGCCAATCTGCGACCTTCCTCAGGGCGTAATGCGCGGAGACTCTCGTTTGGTATTCGAGAGGTCCGGGTTCGATCCCCTGCCGGCCATCCTGACCGGGGTTTTCGTAGTTTCCCTCGGCCATCCAGAAGAATGCTGGGATGGTTCTACCGAAAGGACACGACCGCGAATCCGGCTTCGCTAGCCGAATTCCTTAACTTCGTGAAGTCACGAAGGTTAAGGGGAATTCGAGACATCGCGCGCTTCTGGTTGGGTGACCGACTGAGATCCTCGGGATCTAACGGCGCGAAGGCCTTTGGCCCTTTAGGGGACATCTAGTAGGTAAATGCAAGTACAAATGATTATAGGAATTCCTCAGCGGTTACGACATGATAACGCTCGCCCCTACATCGCCTGTGTGACAACCGCTCTCATCTCCAACTTTGGGTGGGATTCTGTCACACAAGCATGGACATGGCTCCATGTGACTATTATCTCCTCGGTGAATTCAAAAACTACCTTGGTGCAACAAATTTCAGTACCGCCGAGCAGCTGAAAGAAGAGGTCTTGTGCTACTTGCGCAAAGCGACGGGAGAGTAATGGTATATCGCATGCAAAAATGCGTTAATCGCAACAGTGATTATGTAGAAAAATAGAAAAAAGCCCAAGCTTTCAAAAAAATGTTCGTGTCAATGCAAATAAATGTGTTTTACCTTATGGAAAATCATTGAAGACCTTATTTTGCGGGCAAACTTCCTATTATGGATAACATGTTCTAAGCAACGTGAGCACTATAACTCTCCCAACAGTACAACAGCGACTGTCCCGAGGTCGTCAAGAAAATTATTGATTCCGGCAGAGATGACAATGTCTTTTGTGTCTAGCGAAGTCAGATTCTCCGGACACTCTTGTAACCTGTATGATAATAAATTATATTGCCGGCGTAATGTCAAGAAATTAATCGATACCACCGACTGTTGGTAAATATGCTTATTTGCATCGCGCTCAAGACAGTCTTGCCGCAATCGATCATGGATTTTCAGTTGTTTCATTTTGTATGTCGTTTTGTATGATTTGTATGATTGAGAAATGTTGTTAATGTTTAGTTTTGAAAATGCACATTTTAGGGCTGTTGCTTTATTTTATTTAATACCGTCGACTATGCTGACTGAAGATGATAAGTAGAGTCCCGACCTGGCAAACTAGACAGAGAGGGGAAGTAGTGAGGGAGTGGGGGACACCCCCTCCCAAGACCCTGGTTACGGACGAGACGGGGTGGATGGAATACCAGGTGGAGCGGGGTTACAGCTTCGTTGAAGCTGGCCCCTGACGGTTAAAACAGAATTTAGTTTTTAGAATATGGTGGCGGATAGGCGAGTTAAAACATATTCGATAGTATTGAGAGCTTATGCTGACGACTGTAGTTAGTTATGGGTACCAGACTCCAACATTCCCAACAATAGTCTACTACGGGTACTAGGGTGGTTGAACGTATAAATTTCGAGAGCTCGGGCACTTGACATACACATGTATGTATGTATGTATGTATGTATGTATGTATGTATGTATGTATGTATGTATGTATGTATGTATGCATATATATATATATATATATATATGTGTGTGTGTGTGTGTGTGTGTGTGTGTATACAGATATGGCATATTAGAAATAATATTTAAAGAAGTAATATTTTATGCTTGTTTGCTTCCTTGTGACGACACAGTCGTTTAACAATTAGTAATACAACTTTCTGAAACGTACATATTTGAATACCTTTGGAAACTTTAATGAATAAACATTTTAAACCTTACACAAGCGTAAGCCACTCGTGTTCTGTGGCAGGTAACATCAAGGCAAGGAAGCTGTCAACGCGCGGCTCGTCATTGTGATGTAACTGCGAGCAGCCGACCTCTTTCGCCGCAAAAATGCACCGCACGCCCTTCCGCGAGTTATGTTTTTCGCAATTGCGTGCGCGTCGCATGGCGATGAACGAGCGTTAAATACGAGGTCTTTCACTCGACGAGAAACGTCTGCCGCACATGGCTGCCTAGAATACGCAGCGGCCTATCTCGAGCGGTGATGAAAACTGGTTCAACAGGGCGCGGCCTTCTTGCAATCCATAATATCTAAGATTTACATTAAAGATTGGCGATATCGCGCATCTTATAAATATCGAAGGTGCAAGTTGATTCACCATTTACAGACTGTTAATGTGGAGATAAAAAGAATACTCCCGAGGAATTCAAAAGAACGAAAAAAAAGCTTTGAAGCCTTGTGTATATTAATTTCTCTCGATTGTGTTGCTCAGTTTTCAACTGCCATGTTAACTTAATGTCAGATCAATTTCAGTAGTTTTTGAGGCATCAAAGCAAAAGAATAAGTCCTTGTGGTTATCGGAGCATTTATACCATTGTTCCTGAAGATATTAATGGAATCACAATGTTCATTCATGACTGGCTGCAATAAACCAACACTACGGTCTTATCAAAATATTTGTTAGAGATCAATCCATTTATGCAAAAACATAAATTGACCAGAGCCCTACTTTCTTCAAATTGTACTTCGTGAAAGCTTGCTTTAAAGCATAATTTCAAATATTAAGTAAGTTTGCCTGCGTTCAGTCCATGGGTAAATGAGTCAGATTGGAGAGAATGAAAGAAAATGAAATGAGAGAATTACTGGAAAGAAATGAGAAAATTACTGGAATGCTAATGGTAATGGAGATGATAACGAAATACATAAGAGGCCCGAAAAAAGTAAGTACTAGAAGAGTGTCTTGTAAATGATCGCTCCGTCGTTAGAAACTTGTTCACCACAATACTTTAAAGTTGAAATGAACATATAATTTAAACTTGAAACTCCAAAAGTGAATTCATCGATTTCTCCTGGTATTCCCGGTAACAGAGCTGCGAATCGATCATTCGGACGCTCCCCATACGCTTCGGCAATTGCTCAGGGAGGTGGACGCGTGTTCTCCTCGCCCCTTAGCGACATGCGCCGGCGCGGGACGGATGAAGTACCAGCTGGAGAGTGTCGGCGCGGAAATGCGACGATAATGGAAAACGCGGCTATCAGAAAAATCATCGTGTACAGGCGTAGTTCTATAGTCAGAAATTTGTCCACCGCATTAATTGCGTATGGAATGACCTTACGGAGATTGGAACAACAGCACTTTTGATTTTAATAGCTTACCTCCCTGAGTTGACCTGATGTATCCACAACATGCCCGATAGCCTTCACCAACTGCTCTGTAAAATTGGCGGGTGTTCCCATCGCTTAACCGCGTGCGCCGGATAGTACGGGTGAAGTATGAGAGGTAATGTATCTGCACGAAAACATGAAGAAAAAGATGGGTTACGAGAAATCTTCATGAAACCCGTAACTGCATCACGCCAAATTCGTCCCCCGCAATAATTATCGCTATTTAATAAGCTTATCCTCTAAATTTTATTAACTTCTTCCGTCCTGCCTCAGCGCTTCTATTTTTCATCTTGGCCAACAAGCCAATAGTCCTAACATAATAAAATCACGTTTTCCCAAAGATATTTTTAGAACTTCTTGATTCAAATCTCTCCACATGACATTTCACAACATCCATCTTTACACACACATCCCAAACGTTAAGAATATCACATACAATTTTCCATTTCTCACCTCAACATAAAACATTTTCTTGTTGTGATTTTAACACCTGTGAAAGACAATCAAATTAGGAAATTTTCCAAGAATTATGTACATGTATTCCCAACTCCGTAAGACCACCTGGTCGAGTAGATAGAAATAAATAAAAAAATATATAATAATTATGCCACATAGAATGATCTCGCGGAGATTGGCATGGTGGGCATAGTGGGCAGGGCGGCACGGGGGGCGGGGAGGCACGGGAGGCGGGGCGGTGCAGGGCCGGGGGAGGGGGTTCTGAGCGGAGGGGCGAGGTGAGTGCAGTAGGCGTTTGAGTGTCCCCGCACGGAATTATGATAACGGAAAAGAAGGCAGTCCGAGAAATCGTCATGTAAATCTCTAAGTCCATCGAGACAAATTCGTCCCCCGCAATAATGATCACACGTGGAATGACCTTCCTGAGTTTGCTACACGAGTACTTCTGAAGTGAAAAGTGAGCTCGCCGAGTTCTCCTGACATGCCCGAGAGACTTCCGCAATTGATCAGGAAGTGGGACGCGTGCTCCCGTGGCTCACCCGCTCGCGGCGGCGAGGGGCGTGGCGGGACGGGCGAAGTGCGCGCTGGAGTGTCCCCGCACGGGCCCTCGCGTGCGTCCCAAGCCAGCGCCGTGCGCGTGTGCTTCCTCGCGCCGCACGCGGAGAGGCTATCGATCGCCGGCCGCCGCCGGACGAGACAGAGAGACGGCGGAGGGGGCGGGCGGTGGGCACCACTTCCCCGCACACTTCTTGCCTCTATTCTTTTCATTTTTTTTAATAAATGAAAGAAGATCCAAGTTCAATCATATGGTTTTAATGCAGCAGAAGTGGGCCATAGGTTTTTTTCTTATTATTTAGATTCCAATTTTTTAGAAAATGCTAGTTTGTGGGCTTCTTCCATTTATAATTTATTTTGCTTCAGCTGTATTGGAGTATATAACTTAAAATAACAGTCCTAAAAATATTTTCAACAGTAAATGTATACATCTATACTACAAACAAAATTTCCTGGGCGATATACAAAATCAAAACAAGACATCTGAGAATCCATAGACGATTACAACAAGACTTTCTTGAACAAGGTTCAAATGACCATTTCAACTAACAGAAAGTGATCTAACTTACTTATTTTAAATAGTAGTTTTATATCAAACATGTAAAATTCTTCTCATTTCAGGCATTGCATATTATCGCGGATTTCCAGAGAAATTTGGTTACCAACGAGATAAAAACACGAAATGAAAGGAAAACAAACTGAAATGCGAAGTGCTACGAAAGTAAATACCAAGTTAATTCATTAGATTCTTTTATATGGTATATAAATAAAAAAAAATCAAATATTTGCGGAAAAATATAATCTTCCATTGGCAAATCATGATGTACGTTCTTAAGGGCAGCAAACTCGAAATTGTGAGGTATTGAAATATTGAAGGAAAGTGCCGAATCTGTCACACTCACACAAAAGCATTGTCCAATAACCAGAATTCAATGTCATCGAACATCACCAATGGCTATTTCAAGGATACAGATTTTATCAATAAATGACTTTTTCCAAAGATCTGGAAATGAAAGGATTTCGATCATAAAAGCTCATGCGGTTTTAAGTCACGTTTATTTTGATGATGCGCAATAAAAGAAAAAGCACATGAAAAAGGATCAATAGAATCGGTAAGACATTAATCAAAACAAAAAATTGTTTCCATTTTAAGGACGGAAACAGACAGAAGAAATGAAGTCCAAACACCATCACATTGGGTAGAGAAAATCTACATATAATAGAAAATCTTCCAGGTGGTGTCTACCATCGAACAACACTTCCAAAGATTTTTTAATGTACAAACTCATTCTTACCCACGAAACGAAATCCCACGTCAGCATTGACTTAAAATTACACCCTGTTACTCATTTAGGTGAGTGGGAGGCCGCATTCTCAACAAAAATCCGATTAATTACCATCACTCCCAAAACAAGCCGTGATTTACTTCCCGGGGTTGTGAATTCGGCAAATGCTCTGATGGGTCTGAGAAGGTCGGAGGGGAAAAAAAGGGACTGAAGACGACAGAGCGGAACGGAAGGGGACGAACAAGGGTAGAAGGAACGGAAAAGAACGCGTAACGGGGGGGGGGGGTCGGAAGGGGATGGGGTAGATACGGGAGACGGGGGTGGTGAGATGTGAAGGGGTCGGGGGGGGGTATTGAGAACGGACGGGTTCGACGGACGTCGGGGGATGGGGACGGAGGGAGACAAAGGAGGTGGAGTGGGACGAAGTAGGACGGAGACGGAGAGGGTCGGAAAGGGTTAAAAGCTGTTGGAGGGAAATGAATGTGTCACGAGTTTTGGCACGCAAACACCACACAACAGAATTGACATACCTACAGTAAAAAACAATAACAAACTAATGAATGTGAATCACTGATGTTTCGGGGTAAATGTAATGTGGGAAACAAATGTAATGTAACCAAACCATGTTTTTAGATTGGTTATTACAACCGTGTGACACCATGTTTTCGGTAACGGGTATTACAACTGGAACGACTAAGGAAGAAAATTATAATACGTACGTGATAAAAAACGAACCACATTTCTTTCCTAAGCAAGCGAGACAGTAAACTTCTACACATCCACCTAACTATCCTGGGGCAGGCTAGTGCAGAGAAGGAATTTTCGAAGAGTTAACACTGTTTCCAAATATCCATAGCATGTATGGGTCGTAACGGTTCAGGGAGAAGCGAGAATGGGAACAGAGATGGAGAACGGTGGGATCGTGGACTCAGGGCCTCAGAAGCCCCATTACAAAACCGATCAAGCAATGAAAATATCGACAACAATCAGAGTCTGTAATTAAATGTTGGTTAACGCTCGTCATGTGACTACGACATTGACGGTGGCAACTTTGTACCGGAGACGACGAAATGTATTGAAAGATTGAAGTGCCGATCAGGGTAGCCGCGATCGGGCCGGTATGGGCCGAAGGATTGGGGATTTGAGTCCCGCCTCGGGCATGGTTTTATTTGTGTTCGTCCATTCACCCCTCACCATCACCATATCACTTCATTCAGTACACAGATACCCCCAACGTTAATGAATAGTGGTCGCTAATAACCTCGCACTAAATGCGGCCTGAACTTTTTTTTTTCTTTTTTTTTAAGGAAAAGGTTTGATGTGCAAAACATTTCTAGGCCAACACGTTTGCCCATTGGGACGCTGAACTCCTATCTTACCCACGTTCAGGAGTCTAATACGGGCGAGGGCTTTCCGGGTGGGGTCGGCCCGAGGCGAGGTGAGTTTGGACGAGGCTGTGCGGGGCCGGTGCAGGACGGCAAAGCGGAGGGAGGGGGGCACACAACGCGGGGTCACGGGGTCAGAGCCGCAGGAGACCCGCCCTCTCCAAAATGCAGCGGCCGCCACCGTCTAATTGGGGGAGGTAAACATTTGCTGGGCTCTTACAGCCGCACGCTGCACCTCCTTAAAAATAGAACTTAAATTAGGGGATGATTTTTTAACACGCTGCGTAGCCTGATTATTTCGCCGGAGCCAGGGAACTTGCGTATGCAAATTACTGTCTCGTGTCCCCCCTGCCCCCGCCGCCGCGCCCTCCCCTGCCACGACCGCCGCCGCAGCCTCTGCGGATCTTGCACAGTGGGGCAGTTGTGTCATCTAGGCGGACAACACTTTATTTTATACGGTCAGTTTGAAGAGAATGTTGGGTCCGGACGGATGGGAAGGAATGTGATCTTGTCATTAAGATGAATCCTAGACTTCAGTGCAGTGGGCAGTATGACGGGTTTGGAAGCTGAAGATAACACTTTTACAACGCGACTACTTGGTACATTTTAAAATTCCCTCTGTCTAAGAGTTGTCTTGCCAATACAATAAATAGAGCAGTTCTTAATAGCTTCAAAATAAGTAATTATGAAGCGAAAATAACTCAATGTTGTTTTCAAGTATAAAATATACTTCATAGAGATAGACACCGAAATATTCTTGGGATGTCCGTCAGAAGAAGGTCCAATATTATTCATTGTTGTGGATGAATTGTGATGTTATTCATTACGTTATAGATTACTGTGTATCTTGTACCACGCATTTCATTCTTCAGTAGTTGGAATTCACGAAAATAGATATATACACACCTTTCTAAAACAGGAACTACGATTTTTAACTTCCCTAATACAACGCGCAAGACGAGAAAATGAGAAAGAAAAACTGAACTAGCTTTCTTTTTGACACTAAGTGTTTTAGGTGGCGTGTAAATATGAAGAATTTCATTTCCACAGTGTCGCATTTATGAAGAAACAACAACGTAATGCTACTTTCAATTCAAGTACGAAACATGGAATGAGCAATACGGACGGAATAATTGGTAATTGCAATATTTAATCAAAACTATAAAACGCGAGGGATACAGCACGTGGAGGTCAATACTTTTCAAAAACAGAAGTACTGTTTTTATACATTATATTACCCTCCCGCCCAAGGGCATATGCTTTCATATTATCATTATTCCGGTGCCCAATAAACCAACTAGGATCTGCGATGCTAAAAATTCTTGCTGAGAGTGTACCTAGATACTTGTCCAGTAATTATTCATTCTCGGACTTATTTTCTTAAATGTTTTGGTTCAAGTGTCCTGCAACTATTGAAGTACTTATCTCCGTTACCTAATGAGATTCGATAATAATGGAGAAGTGAAATATGACGGAGAAATGGAGGAATCGGGAGCAGGGAAGGTGGGAGAAGTCCAAGAAAATGTGGCGAGAGCTCGCACAAATTGCCCAAGGATTAGCCGGGGGTCGAACCCGAGGCCCAGTGATGCGAAGAGTTTGCGTCAGTCATTCCGCCACGAGTCCCCGTGGCTTCGTTGCTCCTTCCGGTTTATCGTGTCAACAAAAGGAGGTACCTCTGTACCCAAACATAGACTACTACATTCACGTCTTGAATGTGAAGATTAAACCATTTCAACGAATTGGTAGTTCGTTTGGTATTAACTGTAATAAAGATAATTACTCGGACAGTCATTTCTTAATATTAATCAGTTTTATTTGTTTCACTAACTGCAACGTGACGACAAAAACTATACAGTTCTCTTTAAGAGAAAATGTTGACGACGGCACACGGCTACAGATTTCGACTTTTATTCCTAATCGAATCCCGCGTGAAGAAAACGGCTCAGTAGCGAGAGCACAATAATTCGACGTCGCTGTTGACGAAATAATTAAACTCTCCACTAAGCATACGACACAGAACAAGAGAACGTGCGCAGAAAGGGAAGCTACATTTATGTTCAGGCGCGAATTAATCTATCTCAACATTTTCTCAAATCATCATCATTAGGGGCATTTTAATGAAATATCCTCTTTTTACATTTTAAAATAATCTCTTTTCGTATATGCATTAATTTTAAGATATAACAAAAAGAAATTACCCAATTTTACATTAATTTTTTTTCGTGGATTTCGATCAATTAGTATTTTTATTTTATTTTTTCAGTCATATTTATCGCATTTTATGCTGATCTAATTGATATTAATATAATTTTAATGGTACTTGCTTCAAATAATATTTACGAGAAGCAACAAATTATTTCTACAGAATATCTGAGAAATCTACTCGATTTCCTCGCTTAGAAATCGTAATGTCAGCAGTTGTGAGTTTGTAATCTCAGGTTCATTTGGCGCCTATCCGTGCCATTTTTGGTTCGGCTGATTTCACGACTACTAAAGACACAGTTTTCCTGGTAAAGAACAGTCCAAGCCAAAAGTGTGCAAGGTGGGTTTACTTGAACAAAAGGAAGAAGCCTCGAATACATCAGTAACATATCCAACAGCTTCGAGTTGATCCTCTGAACTGGTTGTGATCAAATTCTTTACGTCATTTTTCTTTCCTTCAGGGCATTTTTTTAAAAAAATTTAAGGGCATTTTAATGTTAATTTTTATCGATATTTTATGTCATCAACATCCGATCCCAATCATCATCATCATTAGAAATAGTAGTAGTTTGAAAGCGTGTTAATTTTTTTGGCTCTCCCAGACCCAGGAGGCGGCCCCGCGCCCGGCCGCCCCCTCCCCCTCGTTGCGCTCTCGGCGGCGGCGGCGCCACGAGAGAGGCAAGGCGAAAGGGGAGCCGGCGCGGGGAAGGCCGTGGCGGGGAGGGGAGTGCGGGAGTAGGGACCCTTCTTCCGGGGCGGGTCGGGCTCGGAATTGAAAAGCACAATTAAGACAACCTCCTTCGCCGGCACCCCCCGCACACCGCCGCCCTCCCCTCCCCTCCCCTACCCTTTCGCTCCCCTATCCCACCCCGCTCTCCGCCACGCTTCGCTCCGCTCTGCTCCACGCCCCGCGCGCGCGCGCCGGCTCCCGGTTCGCGCAGCGTTGGCGTCTCGCCGCCGTTGTCGTCTTCTCCTCTGGCGCAGCGAGCGAACGCCAACCTCCGCCCTCACCCCGCCCCGCCCCTCCCCGCCCCTCCCCGCCACGCCCTCCGACCCACTCGCGCGCGCGTCGCCTTATATTAATTAAATAACTCTTTCTTACGCGATGCGTACGGTAATTAGCAATGCATTCACTTAATAATAATCCCCTCCGGTATTCATTACACTGAATACCCATTTAATTAGCTCATTAGTTGTCTAATTGATACGACAAGTCGCGGACGGTGGCGTCGCGACGGCGCGCCGCCGGCGCCCGAGGCCGTGGGCGACGCCTGGAGGACGCCCACTTGGCGCAGCGACGTCGCTTGCGCAGCGTCTGCGCGGCGGGAGGGCGGCGCGTTCGGCGCTGGGTGCTCTCCCCCTCCACGCGGCGCGGGGGATAATTATTTGTGGAATATTTGGAAATCTAATTGCTGCGTTTCAATCCGGCAGAGCAAAAACGCGCTTCGAACGGTTCTAGTTAAACACAAGCCGGATGTAATGAGGTTTATTAAAGGTTTTTGAAGTAGACGAATGGAAGGAATATGACGTTTATTACGATAGGTTTATTTGCGAGATTGGCGGGGGGGGGGGGGGCGGGGAGGGCAATGAATACTACGCGTTTTATTTTTAAACTGATTTTGTTTGTGATGTTTATGTTGATATGCATCCTGTTCACAGATATTATTGCCATCATTATTAATAGATAATGGTCACTAAAGAGAAATTATGAAAGAATCGTCCATACACGTATTCGTTATGGTTCGTGAAATGTGAACGAAAAGTTTTAAAAAGTCACATCAACAAAAGCAAAGATTTGCTTATTACATTAAAAAGATAATAGACAATCTAGATCAACAAGTCGAAAAATAAACGATTTCAATATTAATTTAATAAAAGTAATAAAAAATGTTTAATCCATGAAATGTACTGTGACTATGTAAACCAACAATGCGAGAAAGAAGAGGGGAATTTTCTAAGAGACTTCGGTCTAATGACGAAAAAATAAATTATTTCCGCAATTAAACCTCTAGAGAGTGTTATTATTCTTGGTGAAAAGAAAACATCAGAAATTTCTTTCTTGTTGTCTTTTATATAGTTTCTGATAGACCTTTCTGAACGCTCATTATAAGTGCAGTAGAAAGAAGAGGAGATAGAAAAGAAAAGATAATCATTATACTTTTCTTAAAATTATAAATTACATGTAGCCCTTGAACGCAAGAACGATAAATTGTTTTCGGTAATTTAATGACTTTGACTAATGAAAAGAGTGTATCCAGTGAACTCAAGTTCTTAACGTCCAAAGGTGAATATTTATACAGAAACCTTTATCAAGAAAACAAAATTACAAATATTCTCAACCAATTTGTTAGTTATGTAATTCAAGCATTGCATAATTTTGTAGTGTTATTAAATGTTATCTTACTTTTTTTTTAAATCTCCATGATTTGGTGAAAATGTTTTCTCACAAAATAGAAAATTATTTTATTAAACATTTCAGTCTTTAGATCGAATGTAGCGCAAAATATATTTTCGTTATCTTTACCTCCGTGACTCTAAACACCACTGTTGCAGCATATCCGTAGCTCAAGAACCAATGAACCAAAAAATCAATTTGTTTTGCAATGACGTCACTCATCTTTACGATTCCATTAAACTAAAGGCGTAAATGTGAACGAATCGATTCAAATCATTATTATTACTCTTTGCTTACAGCGTTGTAAGAGTAGCGGTCCCCAGCATGAATCATCAGGAAATAGAATTATCACGCCATACACATAAACTCCATACTTGTCATAAACGGTACGGGTATCTCGCCTGTTCGGAGACAATCAAATCAGTTAGATATTGACGATTGCACATTATAAGGTACAGAACTACTTAACAATATTGCGTGCTCATTCTGTTTGATGGTTCTGTGCAGTTATGGCAGTTAATCATGTCATGGGTCTGGAAAAAATCACGAAAAATAATAACTGATTGGAAAACTTTTTGAGGGTTAAAATATTTTAGAATGTATGCTGAAACTTAAAAATGAAAGAGGTTAACGCTTGTCAAATAAAACAAAATTTGCGGATCGTCAGATTTGCAGAATAAAGAAACAAATTAACGAATTATTTCTGGTTTTATTACCAAATTTATGAGAACGTTTATGTAGTGTAAACGTTTCACAAAATAACACTAAAAATATTTGAAAGCATCATAGATGCCACCCCTAAAACGGACTTTATTCAACTCTAAATATCACGCAAACCCTCCAGATGAAGAATACCTTCCCTCCAGACAGACTGTAAAGTAATTTTCTATTCGCAGCATTCCAAACACACACACACACACACACACACAAAACACATAGTTATTAAATAACCATACGGATAAATTAAATTAATAACAGCAGCGGCGTGCCGGGCAGCGTTTCCCGAAATTGTGAGCTCTCGCACAGTAGTCCACCTCTCGCTCGAGCGCAGCTAGACGCGCAGGGGCCCAAGCGTTGGTCGGGAGCGCAGAGGGGCGGGGGCGGGCGGGGGCGGCAGGCCGACCTCGCATTGTACGCGTCAGCAGCTCTCGCGGTAATTTTATAATAACTCTTCATTAGTCGGCGGACCTACGCTCGCGTATTGATACACTCGGAGCAGCCACCTTAATGCAATTAAATCCCTCTCGGAGGCCATTGTGCCGAATAAATTGGCCGCAATAGAATTTATTCCAAGCCGTGGCTTTTGTGCAGTATCCACTCGGCGCTCCCGCGTAACAAAGCCCCGCGCAAAATGATGTATACAATTTAATTTCTTAGCAATTTAGAGTTTTGCCCCCGCATTGAGAATGTTAATAATGCGTCCCTTAATTGCCTGCTCTCGGGGCGCGGGCGGGCGGGGCGGGCGGGGCGGGCGAAGCGAGGCGGGGCGGAGCGTTGCTGGAACGCGGGCAGAACGACGCGACGCGACGCGATGAACTCGACGTCTCCGTACCGTGACGCGATGTACGTTCAGCCCTGGCCTGACGTCACGTGCCACGCGGCGAGAGAACGGAAGAAATGCAGGCCTGTGCGCAATTAATAGTTCACAAGAAGATTCCTGCGCTGAAGTATGTTTTGATTATCTTATTTATAGAGTTTACGTAGGACCTCCTCACCGATAAAATACTTAGGAGTATTGCTTGACAAAAGACTAATAAGATAGGATCATAGTAATGCAATAGGCAACAATGTATCGAACCTACCAATAGAAATATGAAAACTCTTTCTTCTAATTAATGCAAGATCTTCATTGAAATTTGAGTACGAATCGTATCGACTGCTATTATATATATATATATATATATATATATATATATATATATATATATATATATATATATATATATATATTACCTGCTATGACTTACGCATGTCCAGTTTGGGGATGCGCTGCCCATAGCAGTCTCCAAAAAGTCAACAGCTATTCAAAAGGTTTTTTTAATATTTTTTTAAGAAGAACTTTAAATTCCTCTTGGCTCATTCCAAACATCCAGATTCGAAGATAATTAAATGTACTTTTATTATGTGACCACATAACACGAACAATTTTTATCAAAGCCTTCACTCTTCTCCGTGACCCTTAATCCTCAGTCTAGGTTCCCATGTTGCATACCCATGTATCAATTCCAGATATCCCGAAGATCTATTCAAAACACCATAATTCCCAAAACTGTCAATTGAATAGAAGTTGAAACGACCTTCAATCTCACGTCATTTAACTTCCTTCATTGTATATCATGGTCTTCCGAATATTAAAAATCACTGCTTATAGATGGCCATTCTCGAAAACCACAATTGTGGGTTATTTGTTTAACATTGACGGACAAAGTTTGTCGAACGAGAAGAAATATCTTTTTTATAAAAAATGTTTACGTAACAGTTGAAGAAACTCGACGATGTACGGGTTTTTATCTATGCTCAATCTTGCCGGTCACTGCCACACAACGATGTCGCTGCCGGCAATAATGCGCTGCATTGAGTAAGTAAATCTGCAGTAATATAAAACTTGGGGAGTTAGAAAAAAATGGGGAAACATTTCGAGTTTGCGAATCACCCTATTCCATTCATCAAATGCTTTCTAAAGTGTTTGAGCTGTATTATAGAGCAATCGCTCCAATTTTTCAGTTGAGAAGTTATTAAGGAGTATACAAAAACACACTTACATACAGAAATGGATACATTTTTTATGCTTTGCAATTGGGACATGCACGTAGGCTTGTTCCATTGTTACCAAGAAATGCTTTTTACTGTACGCAAGTGGCATTTTGTAATAAAATGTTACAGATTTTACGGCACCTTTACTTCATTTGTAAAGTTATTTTAAAATTTAATTAAATCATTGCTTCTTTGAAACACTGCACATGCCAATTTTCGATGAACAAACTTCGACAACCCCAGTTCCTTACGTTTCGCTTGTTATTGATTATCTTAATACACATTATTTTAATTGCAAGTAAATAATTTTGATAAACTAAGGTTTCTAAAACAATATCCTTATAGATTTATTATTACAAAAACATCATATTGCTCTTGACATGACAATACTGATTCAAAATTAAATAAATTACTTATATTTAATGTTTCTTTAACTAATAAACTAACTAAAAATTTCCGATGTGAAATGGATTTAAAAAGGTGTAATATCGTCATCATAATACATCAATAAAATATTTAATTGAGAAACGAAAAGTGGCGCATTACTAGCATCAGTCTCTTTCATCTATGTTACCTTCAGTCTGCATACGCTAGCACTCAAAATGGAGGTAAAACACATTGTTCATTAACTGAAATCTGAATGTTGTGATAAGTGATACTTTTTCTTCAACCGATGAAATCATCATACGCCGTGGTACTTCCTACTAGAAAAAGAACGACAAAGAAAAAGCTAAAGACAGGTTAAGTTAGTACTCAGCATTAAGAAAAACATCAACAAAATGATATATTGCATATCTAGTAAGACGTTCATGTAAATATAAAAAACCAAGGAGTTAATTTCCGTCCAAGATGCTTCCACTCAAACAGAAGTTCTTTAAACGCAATTATTTCTGCAGCTGACAAAGACGTTCTCTGGTCTTACGCCATAGCTTTGATTAACTTTTTTCTGATGGAAGTACCATCGAACGGTGGTATACACATACAAACTCACACTACAGCCATTCGTGACCCGTAAGGCAAGTTGACCCTTGACCTGACTTGGCATTTGGCGGACTTTGTTCGCCTCCCCCCACCCCCCGCTCTCCGTTTTTTATACTTTCCTTATCTCAGATCACGCCTGTATCTCATCATCGCGATATTAGTATACTTATTATCCCTTGCGCGCTTGAGTACATATCTGATCAAACTACTATTTCTGTTTCCTTTGTTATGCGTAACAGCTTGGTTTTTATCGTCTTGCCATCAAATCATTCTGTATGCTAATGCAGCAACGTAATTTGTCTTATTAAAAAGATCTATCAAAATAAACAAAAAATAACACGCCTGCGACAGGATTGAATTAACATTAAAATGTTTCATTATGGAATACACCAAAAAGTCCTAAAAATCCGCTGATTAAGCCTCGTCTGCTCGGGCCAGCGCCAGCGGGGGGAGTGGAGGGCGGGGGCGGGGGCGGGGGCTCGTACAGGTTGGTCGGTGCGACGTGGACATCCTCGCATATGCAGCAATACTGCTCCCTCGCCGATATTTACGACTGGGCATGAATATTCCGACGCTATAAAACATCAATGTCTTTGACCCTCACTGCTGCAATAAAACCAGTCTCCTTTAAATTCTCACCTGTAGGTTGTACTTCCCGATGTTATCTTCGATTAAGGAATATTAAAATCCTGAGGCAAGGGCAATAAATATACAATACGCCGCCCGTAGACGATTCCCTTCGTCTTTTATGATCAATTTAGTCGGAGGTCAATGCAGACTGGCGCCTTAGCGTAGGTCGCTGCGTGTAAGGTCATGATGCAATAGAAAGCAAACCATGATGAAATGTATTTTTAAAAACCGCAGAGGGCACGGATCAGTTGTGGCCTCGGACATTCGCGTTCTTTACTTGGCGAAGTATAGTTAATGCTGAAAGTGGAACATTTGACTTTAAATATTCATGCCTCACCATATTTTTTTCTGGGCAATATTCTAGAGACCGTAAACGTTGCGTGATGAAGTGCATTCATTGTTAAACAATATTGCTTCGAAGATCGTTTATTAAATTTGTTTTTACGCTGAACCAGGAAGAAATTAAATAATGCATACATAATATCCATGACGCCTTCCAATACAAACAGAGTACAACCATCGATATAAACAGTTGAACATAGTTCATTGTCATACCACTTAATATAAAACAAGGTCGCAAGTAGAAACATTATTTATAAATTAAATAATCAATCGCTCATTGTCATTTGATTACTCCCACAACCTCGATCGACAGAAAATCTATTTCCATCATTACAAATTCTGTTCATTTTCAATTACTCACGAAACATTGACGCAGGTTCGAAGAGGTAAAAGCTCTCTCCTAGTGGGATACGCCCCTTCTGAATCAAATCACCTCTACCGAGTGGCCCTGCGTTGTAAATCGCAATATCGAACGCTGTTTGCTGTTATACCTCCAAAGTCAACAAAGACGAAATACCAACACCGCGCATTAATTACTGACCTAAATACGCACAAGAAATACTCGGAATGCGATACGTGCTGCTGTGGACACTATGTGACACACTGAATAGGCGCAACGATGTGATAAAGCAAAGTAATATCGTCTCCAATTTGTCTACGTGAACTGTGAACACTGAATTATTGATTGAAATTAAAGGCTAGAAATTTTCATTTTTGCGAAGGTAAGTACGACATTGCAAACACGAAATTTTTACTTTAAATATACAATAAAAACATTATTTTGGTCTCCTAGGAGAATGTCCTCCAAATGACATCTGCTGAATTGAGATTTAAATCTTGAAGTAAATAAATATACGATTGGTTGATGTCGACAGTCAATTTTCACATAAAACGTAGAGTAAATATACAGTAATAGCAGGAGAAAATTACTCGTCTTTCATTTGTGACAGCCATAGATAATCTTTGCAGTGATGCCATCATCTTCAGCTATACTACAACGTGAACGATCTTCAGATTCATACATCAGAAAATTGTCAACTTGAGCCCTTCCTTATTCATATATGCGTCCTAATTACGTCCAAAACATTATTTTGGTCTCCTAGGAGAATGTCCTCCAAATGACATCTGCTGAATTGAGATTTAAATCTTGAAGTAAATAAATATACGATTGGTTGATGTCGACAGTCAATTTTCACATAAAACGTAGAGTAAATATACAGTAATAGCTGGAGAAAATTACTCGTCTTTCATTTGTGACAGCCATAGATAATCTTTGCAGTGATGCCATCATCTTCAGCTATACTACAACGTGAACGATCTTCTGATTCATACATCAGAAAATTGCCAACTTGAGCCCTTCTTTATTCATATATGCGTCCTACCTTTAGCGCCATACAAACTCACACTTCCGACTTTAAAAAAATCTGACGTCAGTACTTAATTTACTTCATGACGTAAGTGTGTGATTTGCGTCAACAACAGCCAGTAATGACCGTACATGTACGCGCACAGTGTTGACTGAATTTCATGTGCACTCCTCAAAAAACAAAACGTGTGCTAAACAGAGCTAAACGGCTAATATTTGAGCATTTTTTTAAAATTTACGGTATGTATTGAAACTAATTTTAGTTTAGTGTCAATTGCTATTTTTTCACTGGTATGGTAAAGTTTTTTTATCATTCATATCAATTCACACGTGCATTCTCTGTGGAAGAATGAAACGTCAAAATTTATTTTTTTTGGAAAAGAAACTTAACTTTATTTCGTGTGTATCTCAAAGGTGATTGAAGCCAGATGATGTTCATGGACAAGTTTAGGCCAGTTGAAGGTTAAGTGTATAATTATAACGTTTTAGAAAAGAATATATGATTTCATAAACGAAATATTCAATATAAATTGTATTAACTGTTGTATTACGGAAATGTTGAAATACGATGCTGATAAAAATAGCGTAATTAAGAATTTTATGTACGACTATATGAACTTAATAAACTTTAGTTGGGGGAGTGACTGATACCACAAATTTAATAAATGAGGCATGTATCGCTTATTAATTCACAAAAACTTTACAAAATTGCATTAATTTACCGGTTCAGTATTTTACAATTCTGAAAATGACAGCCATGATGTCGAACTCCCTAACCACAAAATATCGATAGCATGACGTCCGTTGTACAAAAGAAGCTTGCGTAAAAAGCGAAGAAAAGCACTGGAGTTTCTTGAACAAACGCTCTGGTTTGAGACGAGCCTCAGTCACCCAGTGGCCTCGATTTGGAGCTGGAGATCAGCGTGAGAGGGCAAGCACACAATCGGCGCGCTCGCTTCACTAACCTCGCGGCAGTCGCAAATCTCTGAAGGGCCAGCGCGCAATGCGCCTCTGTAGGCATGAGCGAAACCAATGCTGCTGCCTCAGGTGGGGAACTGCTGCCCACTTCTTCGTTGAAAACAAAATATTTGCGCTGCGATCAAAGGTGCGCCAAAACAGATCTACACAAACAGTTGTTGAAAAAATACATTTTAGTTATCAGGGCCTCCCGAAACGTATTTCTATGAAAATATCCGCATCGAGTTTGCAGCAGTACTATTATGTTCTTTGAATTACTTTAAACAAGAATATAAATACATGTTAAAATTCATTTACTTACTCGATGAGTCATTTCCCAAATAGTAGTATCTCAAATGAAGTGTCAAGGACAACGTGTAATTCATTCTTCCGCATTCTATCCGTACTTTATGCTTAGATCAAGGCGACATAACCGTATATTGTCTTCCAACGTCTAGGAAAGACACTAACAGTTTTAAGAATTCCAACGCGGGTATCTGTTCAACGCCAAGGAGGTTGAAATCGCCAGGGCAAAAACCTCAGGCAGAAGTTTTTGTTTAATTGTAATGTTCGACTTAATTATCACGGACCTTTTATCTGTAACATTCGCCATTTAAAAGCACTGATTAGTGATACTGGAAATACATATGAAGTAAAAAGAATGTTGTCGGAAACGAAGGGAGAATTCGAGAGCTCATATACTCCTTTGCCGCCACAAGCTGGTGACCATGTATGAGAATCCTGACAAAATGCATAGACAAAATTAACATCCGAAAAAACCTTCACTAATCAAATCCTACATTACCTCAGCAAAGGAAGATCTAAACAAAATTTAAAAAAACGCGATTTTGTCGTTCAGCAAACAAAATAAAGTTTCGCCATCAGTCGCTAGCGCTGGGCTCAAACTAAGGAATTCAAATAATGTAGACCCTTGCTAGGAGTGGCCCAACGGAAAAGTCGACAGACGGCGGAGTAAAAGACCAACAGCAACAACAACAACAACAACAACGTCACAAACTTCAAATTCAGAATTCATCATTTTATAATCTTAGTTATCAGCGAGCAACAGCACCGCAAAGTCGTAGAGTAAGACACAAGCTCGTGAAGCCACAAGCCAAGGATTAGCTATTTTTGCAAGAATGCCTTTCTAGTGTGATTGTGGCATGTTTCGTATAAATGAAAATTAAATACTATAATTAATAGTGCTCAATAGCACACGTTTTTTCGCATTATTTGCAACTTTTGGAATTTTTGACAATTCAGATAGTTCAATGAAAATTAGACATGTGCGACTTTGAAGCATTCGTCGTTCTATCTGAGGAAAATTTCTAAGAGTTTTTAGAAAGTAATTCTTTAAGAATTGTCGATATTTCATGCAAAATTTCGCAAAAAATTACTCATATTTTAGAATAATTGTATATTAACTTACTTAAATAGATGTCTATCAGGTACAAATAATATTAAAGAAAATCATATCTCTCTGCAATATTATAGTAGTAGTAGTAAGTTGAAAAACTTTTGAACTCTTGCAATTATCAAAAGGTCAGAGATTTCAATGAAAATTTAGACTGCACCATTTTTTAGGCGACCTTCAGCTCCATCCAAGAAAAAGAAGTCTCAAAACATCACAACTCTTCAAACGCAACTCAACAAAGAAGGATTCATTTTTGAGAAAATTTGAAAACGTTATTAAGGCTTCGAGTAATCCTTCGTATAATGTACCCTCTCAAAAAAAATGACCCTTTCAAATCCGCAGGGCCTCAAGTTTGGACATTTCGATCACGAATATCAACTTTGGAGAAAATTGTCCGAACGATGTAGGCGCTGGCGTTGACCACAGATATATAGACAGACGGACGATTTGCCGTAAACCATTGTTTAGTTATTAAGAACCCAGATTCTGACCACCCAAAGTGAGAGACGAAATAAGTTACTCCATATAGGAACAAAATGTATCCACTCCTTGGTTACCAGGCTCCGACACTACGACTTTTTCTGTCGAAAATCTGCCGATTTCTGCACCAATATTATTAGAATGTTTTCGCTTTATGTCGTATGTACGTAGTACATAGGAGTATAAAGTAAAAAAGAATTTCTCTTTGTTCTTATCAGCGATTTTCGAAAGAATGTAACAGTGAAATTTAAGCGAAATCGCTTAATATATGAAAAAAAAAAAAAAAAATTAATGCAACACCACCCCTGCGCTTGCGCAAGATGAGGTTGTTTTGTCTTCGCGTTGATTTTATTAAGATTTATTATTTTGGTAGGTGGTTTTGGAATCAATCTATTTTATATTTATCAGTTGTATGTTGTTGTTTTTTCTTAATATTCCTGTTGGTTTTCTGGCTCACATGTGATACAGGAAACAGTGCCGTAGAGAGCAGCGCTGGGGAGCGGCCCTGCCTTGCAGTGGACGTCGCCGCCGCTCTAGAGCCGGAGTGCGGGGAGGGGAGCGCTGGCGATCCGAGGCGGCGGACGGGGACGGCTGACGAGGGCGCGCATCCGGCGCGGCACCGCACGACGAAGCAGCGACGAGTGGCGGGGCGGGGCGGGACAGGAAAGACATGTGGAGGGGCGTGGGAGGGGTGGAGATGGGGCGAGAATAAGGGATAGGGATGGGCATGGTAGGTAGGGATGGCGCGGTGTCAAGTGAGAGGGGGAGAGAATGTACCGGTGGCAGTAGATGGTAGGGAGGGGAGAGAGATGGGATGGACGAGGAGGGACGAGAGGGGAGGAGGCGGGGAGTGCGGGGATGGAGAGGAGCAGGGAGGGGTGAGGAATAAAGGGGGGAGGTGGAAAACTGTAGAAGAATGGGAGAGAGCGGGTGGTTTGTAAGACGACGGGCAGGAAGGGGGAGAATGCGAGAGAAAGAGACGTGTAAGGGGAGGTGTGTAGGGGAGGAGAGAAAAGATGGCAGGGGAGGAGCGGTGAGGAGGGGTGGGATAACGGTGAGGGGAGATGAGAGGGGTGGTGAGGAGGGGTGGGATGGGCAATGAGGAGGGTGACAGTGGGGGGAAGGGGCAGCGAGGTGGGGTGGGAAAGACGCTGAGAGAGGGAGGGACGGGCGTCATGGGGAGGTGTGGGAGCGGGGTGAGGAGGGGGAAGGGAGGGGAGGGCGAAGTTTCCGTCACTCGCGGAGGGCGGGGAATGGACCGCTGGGGTCGCTCCATGGGCTTATTCTACTTTCTCGTTTATCTACCTCCCTAAAAAGGCACAGCCCGACTCCATTTCGTTCTGTTCTCCTCCTTAGCACGAGGATTGATTTCTAAGATTACCAGGCTAGTAAATATGTTCAAAGTGTACTCTGGTTGTAAAGCTTTAAACGACATTGGAACTAGGATAGGCATCAATAGGGCGCATTCAATATTTCGGGAGAGGGTATCATCCGAAGCCAAAACAGGACAATAACTGACTGGAACAATTTTCCTGCTGCAGTAATAGGGACTTTTCACTCTAATGTGCGTTGTTTCCGGAATCATTTAGTGAATAGAGTGTGAAGCCAATATTTAAGTTTAGGATGTTTTCTTAGAAATTAGTTGTTGTTTATTCCCCGTATGGTTTTCCTAACTTGTTTTTGTAATGCTTTTTTATATTCTAAAAAAACGGCCACTCAGCGAAAGCTCATTAGCAGAAATATTATTATTATTATTATTATTATTATTATTATTATTATTATTATTATTATTATTATTATTATTATTATTATTATTATTATTATTATTATTGCAATGTAATAATTTTAAAAAATTCTAAAAACATATGAATGCAAACCCAAGTAAAATGCTCCCCGTTCCACAACACAGAATGAATGAAACGTGACAAGAGTCGAGCTATGCCTTCAAAGGTAACGAAAAGTGAGCGCTGGAAAGCAAGGCTGTCTCTTGGCGAGTGGACTGAAGATGCTGTGGTCCAGTTAACTTTAGCCTAATGACGGATAGGTATTCAAGGAATAAGTGATGTCGATTCTACATTATGTAAAAGGAGAATCCGTTGTATTATTGAGATGAGTCCTACTTATCAATGTGAAAGACTGTGATAGAGACCTTTTATACGACTCAAAGTTCAACCACGATAAGAGGTCCTCATGCTCCATAGTCAGAAAGTCATTTTACCAGCGCAACTACGTCACAACTTTCTCAATGACCACAGGATTGGGATGATTCACTCCTGTCTATTCATCATAACAGGAAACCACAACATAGTTTCCTCTTGAACATCATAAAGGTGAGATCCGTTTTGCCTTTTGTTCTCTCTGTCCATCTCTGTCGTTGCTAAGAAACTCAGAAACCATTGCTAGCGGAAGGGTGATCACCTGTCGCAGTTTCCGCTTTAGCATCTCCGTTAATTTCTCTCTCCTCTGCTCCGGGTTCTCGCAGTTATTGCCATTGCACCTACTACTTCCGCACTATCGAACTATCATAAAATCAATCTTCTCTTGACATGTTGGCTTTCACTTTTACCCTCGACTCTCCAATGCTGCTTGTTCCGCTATCTCAACGACCATCTTGGTCCGTACGTTGCGAATGCCACCGTGATGCTACGAATGCCGAAGGCGATAACGACAGCGGTAAATGAGGGCGGGGGTGGCGGAGGCAGCGAGAGCGATGTGGGCGGAAGGGCGAGGGCGACGAGGGAGGAGAGGGCGGCGAGGAGGACGAGGGCAGCGTAGGCGGCGAGGGCGGCGCGGGCGGCGCGGGCGGCGCGGGCGGCGCGGGCGGCGCGGGCGGCGCGGGCGGCGAGGGCGGCGAGGGCGGTGAAGGCGGCGAGGGCGGCGAGGGCGGTGAAGGCGGCGCGCGCGGCGCGGGCGGCGAGGGCGGCGCGGGCGGCGAGGGCGGCGCGGGCGGCGCGGGCGGCGCTGGCGGCGCGGGCGGCGCGGGCGGCGAGGGCGGCGAGGGCGGCGAGGGCGGCGAGGGCGGCGAGGGCGGCGAGGGCGGCGAGGGCGGCGCGGGCGGCGCGGGCGGCGAGGGCGGCGAGGGCGGCGAGGGCGGTGAAGGCGGCGAGGGCGGCGAGGGCGGTGAAGGCGGCGCGCGCGGCGCGGGCGGCGAGGGCGGCGCGGGCGGCGAGGGCGGCGCGGGCGGCGCGGGCGGCGCGGGCGGCGCGGGCGGCGCTGGCGGCGCGGGCGGCGAGGGCGGCGCGGGCGGCGAGGGCGGCGAGGGCGGCGAGGGCGGCGAGGGCGGCGAGGGCGGCGAGGGCGGCGCGGGCGGCGCGGGCGGCGCGGGCGGCGAGGGCGGCGAGGGCGGCGAGGGCGGCGAGGGCGGCGAGGGCGGCGAGGGCGGCGAGGGCGGCGCGGGCGGCGCGGGCGGCGAGGGCGGCGAGGGCGGCGAGGGCGGTGAAGGCGGCGAGGGCGGCGAGGGCGGTGAAGGCGGCGCGCGCGGCGCGGGCGGCGAGGGCGGCGCGGGCGGCGAGGGCGGCGCGGGCGGCGCGGGCGGCGAGGGCGGCGAGGGCGGCGAGGGCGGCGAGGGCGGCGAGGGCGGCGAGGGCGGCGAGGGCGGCGAGGGCGGCGAGGGCGGCGCGGGCGGCGCGGGCGGCGAGGGCGGCGAGGGCGGCGAGGGCGGCGAGGGCGGCGAGGGCGGCGAGGGCGGCGAGGGCGGCGCGGGCGGCGAGGGCGGCGAGGGCGGCGAGGGCGGCGCGGGCGGCGCGGGCGGCGCGGGCGGCGCGGGCGGCGCGGGCTGCGCGGGCTGCGCGGGCGGCGCGGGCGGCGCGGGCGGCGCGGGCGGCGAGGGCGGCGAGGGCGGCGAGGGCGGCGAGGGCGGCGAGGGCGGCGAGGGCGGCGAGGGCGGCGAGGGCGGCGAGGGCGGCGCGGGCGGCGCGGGCGGCGAGGGCGGCGAGGGCGGCGAGGGCGGTGAAGGCGGCGAGGGCGGCGAGGGCGGTGAAGGCGGCGCGCGCGGCGCGGGCGGCGAGGGCGGCGCGGGCGGCGAGGGCGGCGCGGGCGGCGCGGGCGGCGAGGGCGGCGAGGGCGGCGAGGGCGGCGAGGGCGGCGCGGGCGGCGCGGGCGGCGCGGGCTGCGCGGGCTGCGCGGGCGGCGCGGGCGGCGCGGGCGGCGCGGGCGGCGCGGGCGGCGAGGGCGGCGAGGGCGGCGAGGGCGGCGAGGGCGGCGAGGGCGGCGAGGGCGGCGAGGGCGGCGAGGGCGGCGAGGGCGGCGAGGGCGGCGCGGGCGGCGCGGGCGGCGCGGGCGGCGCGGGCGGCGAGGGCGGCGAGGGCGGCGAGGGCGGCGAGGGCGGCGAGGGCGGCGAGGGCGGCGAGGGCGGCGAGGGCGGCGCGGGCGGCGCGGGCGGCGAGGGCGGCGAGGGCGGCGAGGGCGGTGAAGGCGGCGAGGGCGGCGAGGGCGGTGAAGGCGGCGCGCGCGGCGCGGGCGGCGAGGGCGGCGCGGGCGGCGAGGGCGGCGCGGGCGGCGCGGGCGGCGAGGGCGGCGAGGGCGGCGAGGGCGGCGAGGGCGGCGAGGGCGGCGAGGGCGGCGCGGGCGGCGCGGGCGGCGCGGGCGGCGCGGGCTGCGCGGGCGGCGCGGGCGGCGCGGGCGGCGCGGGCGGCGCGGGCGGCGAGGGCGGCGCGGGCGGCGAGGGCGGCGAGGGCGGCGAGGGCGGCGAGGGCGGCGAGGGCGGCGAGGGCGGCGAGGGCGGCGAGGGCGGCGAGGGCGGCGACGGCGGCGACGGCGGCGAGGGCGGCAGCGTGGCGTCCGCGGCTCTCGGGGCCAGTGTTCTTTTTATCCACCGCCAGCGGCGGGCGGGGGCGGCGGTGGCGGCGTCTGGCGGGTCTCCAGCCAGTATTGACCTTCCCCGTGCTCTTCCTTTTGGAAACATCCTCCTCCCCTTCTTCTTCCCGGCGTCGCCGACGGCGGTGGCGGCGGCATTCCTGCCCCTTTTAACGTGTAATTCAAGCACTTACTCCGTCCGTCGGCGGCAGCGCGCCCGCCGCCGCCGAGTTTTTAGCATGCGATTGTGAACTAGCGGGCGACGCGGAATAAAACAGATTTGGAAGAGGCCCGTCGCCGCCATTAGCGCTGCAGTGGGACTGTGCGGGCGCGCTGTACGCAGCTCTAAGCGGCGCCGATGCCCTCCGGGCTCTGGGGGGGAGGGGGGAGGGGGAGGGGGGAGGGGGAGGGGCGATGACTTCGTTTAGCGATGGGAAGGTGTGACTCGACAGGTGAAACACGCGGAGGGCGTCCATAAATAGAATGTGATTTAGTGTTAATGTTATAAGAAGTGGGATACAAAAATTATATTTGACGTTATAACTAATTTATTTTATGCGGATTTTAATGAAATGTCATTTTTGCTTTTTAGTTTAGAACAATGCATTTTAGTAAAGAAATTAATTTATGTTATGAAAAAAGGGAATGAACCCCTTTTACAAGACTTTTTTTTTTTTTGTTGCTTTTTTTCATAGGTTACGACTAATAAGTAACTCTTTACCTTTTCCGTTATTTTTAAAGCATTTTTCGTTGGTTTAATAGATTTTAATATTTTAATGATACTTGTCTCAAATAATCTTGAAGAGATGCAACAAATATTCTCTACATATTCCTGAGTAGCCTATTCGATTTCATCGCGTATACTTGTAATGACAGCCGTTGTAATCTAAGCTTCCTGTGACGTCTGTCAGCACCTTGTCGATTCGGCCAACTTCGTGATGACCGAGGATAGAGATTTTCCGGTAAATAATAGTCCAAACCAAAAGTTTACAAGGTGAGTTTACTTGAATGAAAGAAAGAAGCCTCTATTACATCAGTAACAAACCCAACAGCTTGAGTTGTTCATCTAAACTGGTTTTGAATAAATGTTTTTACGTCGTTTTTCTTTGCTTGTAGGAAATTTTTGAAACATTTTAAGAGAGTTTTATTGATCATTTTTGGCGATGTTTCGGGTCATCAGAATCCCCTCTCTAGTTGTAAATGTTAGTGTTATATAAGAACGAATACGAATCTGGTTCAAACCATCGAATTTTAAGTTCGAAATAAACCTCCAAAACTCTTCCGTAAAGAAGGCAATTAATGATTGTTCAACGTCGCTGATTGAAGTCACGCAAATGAATTCAAAATAAATATTTTATTTAAATTCTAAAACCATCCATTGACCTAGCAATACACAACGGTCTTTATGGCGGTCTCACGGGGTCGTACTACGAGAGAGTAACGGAATTCATCTCATTATTTTTTCGCTTGATCTCCTGCGTTTCAGGAGTGAACTTTGGTGGCAGCTGTAAAAACACGGCAGGACAGACATTTATAAAATCTTGTCTTGGCAAAGAATCGTGCATCCAATGTTTAAAAAATCAATGATATTTCTTCACTCATTGGATCAACAACAAACATGGCATCAACTTGTGTCTCATTTGTTTGCAAATTTGTCATGCAGGAATAGAAGAATAAATCTTTAAAACTCGAATATTATACAGATAAAAGTATTACACAATTCTACGAATGTGCTTTTGGTTAATATTGATGGGCAAAAGGTAAATTGGGTTGTATAACCGAGAGTCAATTTGAAAAATGAGATAGTGCAACAATGTCGACTTATCGTTGTGGTGAGATGCAATGGAGAACAGTACTCGTTTTCATAGCTCGATGAGGTGGAGGGTGAAGCATCACCATAAAATACACATTAATTAAAGTTAAAATAGACATCAATTATGTTTACAATCTTCAAGACATTACAGAATATATCAGAATATATATGCAGCATATTGCCAGTCTTGAAGCATCTACCTACAAATATATTATTTTATTCAAAATTGTATGTTTTTCTAAAGCTAAATAAGCTACGAATATATCGCTGTTCATTTAAAATACCAAGAGAAACTCAAGATTGCATAAATAATTGTTCTTCTTTGAAATATTTATCTTCTTAAGATACGACGTAATAGCTGAAACGTGTCTTATATATTTTCCCAACAGCACATGTATTTCCAATCGCCCTTACTCGCAGGCCCATAAACGACAAAGCGTATTCATCAAACATAAATCCTGGGCAACTTAGTAGCACCGTGACAGGAAAGGACACTACTGGAATAACGAGCAATATCAGCAACAGGAAACCAAACACATCAGCCGCGGTGGAGCCTTTCTCACGTGCGTAGCTGCTCGTCTCCTCTCGTCGGAACGCAACTTGGAGTTCGTCACGAAGGAGCGATCGAGCGGGCGCCTCCAGCCCGCACTCCGCCTCGGGTCGACTGTTCTCATCACACGCATTTTTAATTTTTTTTTTTTTTTTTCAAAAGCCCACAAGAGGAAAAATCCCGTTTGTTGCGGGTTCGAATTTGAGAAAACTCAAAGCATAGCGATAAGCTGTCAAACTGGCTATGCGCTACAAAGCGTATAAGCATTTATTGTGTAACTCAAAAATGAATATGGTCGAAAGCGTCGGCCTAGCCGTAGTGAGAAGACCGGTACCCGGGCGCTAGTCGCTATGCCAGTCTTTTCTACTACTTAACGGATTCGTTTTTGAGAGACTGGTGTTTTATAACAACTCTTTATGCGAATAGAAAATTTGCAAAAGGCAGTGATAATTCATACCATTGAGATGTAGTTCTTAGGATACATAAATAGGCAATGAAAATTTGTTTGGTTCGTCAGTAGTTAGTGATTCCGGGCACGTAAACTACCGATGGCACTCATCCCGTAAGTGTAGTACATATCTTTGGTTAGGAGGTGGCGATGATATTTCCACCGCTGTTTGGCGAGATCCGGCGCCGACCTACCGTCGACTAGCGTGGTTTTCAACAACAAGGTATCTCCCGCCACAGGGGCACCGCCCCAGCCGGGACAAGCTCTAAGCTCCCGACTGGTCTCCCGGCATGTGTGGTAGTGTCGTTCATGTTTGTATGTGTGTAGGGGGTGATGATAGAACAAGGAAGAGGAAGGGAAGATCGCGTACAGTCCGTGACCCGTTTGTGAGGGTACTGCTCCGGTATTCGCCTAGTGTATATCGGAGAAACCACAGAAAACTACCGATCAGAGCAGCCGGCCGCTAGAATTCTCCTCCAGACAGCGACTGAATTCGACCTTGCTCACAAGCTAGCGTCGAAAATCCGGCCAGCGTCGGGACATGAACATAGGACCTCCCAGTCAGAGGGACTGCACTGACATCAGTTGATGCCCTGAGCCACCTCTCCCGGCACAACGAAAATTAAACTTGTAGGAACTTAACATAAGACTTAAAACTACTATTTACAAGTATTTACAAATGATAACGCGATAGAGATTCTACGTGCACTACGAAGAGCAGCGCGAAATATTTGCATTAATTGCGCGCAAGCCGAGACGTGCAGCGACCGCCTTCCCCTCCCGCAGACGCCGCGCCGTCCGAACGCGCCGTCGTGATTTAAGTTCCGCCCGTGCGATGCGCACTCCATCAAGGCCCCGGCGCGCCGCCGCCGCCGTAATTTACGAGGACATATAAAATTGTCAATTAAAAAGTTGGTAATTAATTTATAACCGAGTTTTAATCAGCCCGTATGTTATACCAATATAATAGCGGCTCTTGCGGCGCGGGCGTGGGCCGGGCGGGAGCGGCAGCGGGAGCGGGCCGCTTCTATCAACGCGGGCGCAGCGGGCGGGAGAGCGAGCGAGTGGGCGAGCGGGAGACGGGCGGCGGAGAGAGGAAGAGGGAAGGAAAGAGGACGGGTGGGAGAGAGGTGGAGGAGGCGGGCGGCCGAGTGCAGGTGGACGTGGGAGCCGCAGGTCGGAACGAACTGGACGAGCACGCGGATGGATTTGGCAGGAGACGGACTCGCGAGTTATGGACAGGTGTGTGTGTGTGTGTATGTGTGTTTGTGTGTATGTGTGTGTGTGCGCGCGTGCGTGGATGTGTGTGTATGCGGGAGAGATGGGTGGAGGGCAGATTGACAAACTGGCACACGGACGGTGAAACTGGTGGCCAAGACCAACAGATAAAATTGTGGCAGATAAAACAAAGTAATCAGCGGGGGTAGTGAGACGAAGAGAGGGAAAGGGAAAAATAGACAAAATTACAGAGAGATGGATTCACGGAAAAATGAAACACTGAAAGATGAAAAGATTGTGAGAAAGGGTTTTCTTAGCCTGAGAGGTTAAAAATGTTCGAACGATAGGACAAGAGAATATTGAAGTGAAATTTAAAAATGAGGGTAAGAATATGTACAACCTTTGTAAGGCAATAAACATGACTAGAAGATAAAAGTTGAAAAAGAACCAGCACATACAGAAGAAACAGAGGAAAATGAAAGGAATGCGAAGAAGAATGTAAGAAAACGCATAAAACTGAATAACAGAGGAGAAAACTTAACATGAATGTGTACAGAACAAGAAGCTACAGTTCCAGACCTCAGTGAAAATAAAAACATCAGAGGTCACTGGGAGCCAGAAAGGAAAGTAGCGGAGGCGAACAGTGTTTCAAGTAAGCAGCGAAAGATTCCTTCTACTAGCTCGTACACGTGGGCATAGAGCAAGGAAAATAACTATCGAGAGCGTAGGCTTCCGCGGCCGGAGTCAGTATTTACTAGGCTGTCCGGGTGACGCCGCGTCCATGGCGAAGGTGCCGACGTTTCGGTCGCCATTCTGCGACCTTCCTATACGCCCTGAGGAAGGTCGCAGAATGGCGAACGAAACATCGGCACCTTCGCCATGGACGCGGCGTCACCCGGACAGCCTAGTAAAAAAATAACTATCCTTTCTCTAAGGCTACGGCCACAGTGCAGCCGAAGTATCGTTCGCTTGCTACCGGACGACTGCGTGTGAAATCGTCCACCTTATTTCGTCCTAAAAGTTTCCAAATGTTGCACCCGAAATCGAATATTCCCATAAATTCCCAATTCATTGTTCATCCGAAAACATCTGCGAAAAGCACGCTCCAGACCAACTGTATGTAACAAGATAGTCTTGGTATGGCCGATGGCTTTGACTCTCCAGCTGATATCGGGCGAATAGAACCAACAAAATCACACAAAGCAGATCTTCGTCCGACAGCCGATGTTTTCGGATGCCGTCGGAAGAGGTCATTCGGGTATAATATGCTAATTTTCATTTACTAGCACGTGTTTGAACGATTCGGTAATATCGGAAGCAAATGTCGGACGTGAGCCAACCAAATTTTTAGCCAGAAATGGGCTCCGTTGTGACCGCCGTCTTCACACGTAGACACAGAAGCGCGCTTCCGAACACCGCGACTGGTAGCAGAACATTGGTTGAAATGGAGGTCTTCCCACAAGCGGCGGATTCGTGCTGCTGTGTCTTTCGGCGGCGGACGCGCAGCCCAGGAGGGATTCCTCGCTACCGCTATTAAAGCATTGGTTTAAATGGAGATCTTCCCACTGGGAAACTCGCCGCAGCGTTTTACCTGCTGCATTTCTTTGTTCGTCGTCGCCGAAGGGTAAGTGAAACCTCCCTCCGCCGAACCCTCCCCCTTCCCCGGAGGGCGTCGGGGCGTCGGTGGCCCCTGAGAAGTGCCTTGCCGCTTATCGGAAGCGCGCGGCTGCGTCCACATCAGAGGGGGCGCTAGGCTTCGCGGCAAGCAAGCACACGAATGAGCAAGCGTGTGAGTCGGCGGAGGGGGCGGCGGGGGGGGGGGGCGCGTTCGGGCGTCGAAACCCCGCCCCGCTCGTTAGCTGCTCTTCCGGAGACGGGGCGGCGGCGGTGTGGGCGGCGAGGGCCAGAGCCGGGGGCCGCGGCTGGGGGCGGGGGCGACCGGCAGAAAATGAGCCCCGCGGCCAGCGCCCAGGCGGCTTCGCCTAATTGCGGCTGACCCGGGGGCGGGGCGGGGCCCCGCGCCGCCGCGGGACGGCCAGACGCCCTCGCCCGCCCGCCCGCCCGCCCGGGATTTCCAATTACGGCGGCGACGGTGGGAAGGCGAAGGAGGAGGCTGAGAATGGGCGGCGCAGGGCTGGGGGCGAGGTGAAGGAAGAGGGGACGTGCGAGAAAATAGCGCGGGAAGGGACGAGAATGGTCAAAATGAAAACAAAACAAAAAGGAACTACAATTTAAACACATTTTAAAAATCAAAAATCGAAATAGATATAGAAACTATCCAAACTGTCATTTGGCCTATAGATCAGCAGCATGCAAGGAATACTTACTAACAAGTGACTTCCGAGATTGGCTCTAGCCAGGAAGTCAGTACTATCTCATTCTACCGCAAAAGCACAGTAGCATAGAGGAAAGAGGAAAAACCTTCTGTATGGTAGAAGTGCTGCAGCGAGCGCAGATGTACTGTCTCTAAAGAAAATCAACTCGCCAGGGATATTGGCGGGATGAAATTGAATGAAGGAAAGTGAGATTGGCGAGTGTTGAGGAGGATGAGGGACATATAAGACAAACCAGGCGTAATCTATAAATGCAAGAGAAAGAAGATGGTGGATACGATGATCAAAAAGTGGCGGAGGCAAAATCAGGGGGAATATGGGCGAACAAAATGAAGTTAGACAGTGTGAAATAGGTGACAACACGAGAAGTTCCAGAAGTACTGGAAACTGCAGCAAAATCGCACGCAACGATGTTGGAAACGGCTGTACAATTCGGAGCCGGGATAGCTTTAGATGTGAAAATTAAAGGAATGGTAAATACGGTCGAAGTGAAGTGGAAAGAAAGCGGCAGCGACAAATTCACGGAGCGTGTTAAGCCACGTCAACAATGGATTGAGTGGCAAAAGAGTGTGGGCTGGGAGCCAGGGAGGTGACGCGAATGGCGAGACGAGAGGCCAGGGGAGGCGGAAGGATTAGCAGGCGGAGGCGCGCAGCAGCCGGAGGGCCGAGGGAGGCAAAGCACGAAACAAAGAGGCGAGGCTTGGCAGAGCACGGAAGGGGCGACAAGCGGGAGTCGAGGAGACAGGCGAGAAGTAAGAGGGGCGAGAGCCGCAAACGAGGGGTGAGAGACGGTGAGTCTGCACGCGAGGGGCGCTAGCTGCGATGCGAGGGTTGCGCCGGCGGAACGGAGAACGACAAGAGACATGACAAATTCTTGATATTGATTGTAAGTGGGATATGAAATAGTATTTTGAATGTGTTAATTGTAATCCAATAATATTGTAGTATATAAGAAATTATATATAATGTGTAAAATAATACTGATGTGATTTAAAGAGTTAATATCTTTAGAAAAAGGTGAGTAATATTTATTAATAAATATATTAAAAACTAACAAAATCCAAAAAAGCAAGTAGTGTGGATGCATTGCTTGCTGTTTGCGGAGTAACGAACTTTCGGTGCTCGCGTAACCCACCGCGTGTCTGTCTTTTGAACACATCACAGGAAGCGAACATTGGCCGAACACATCACCAGTTGGGGATTGTGCGACTAGTAGCTCGCAGCTCGGCGAATGCCGAATGTGTGGAGCCACCATGAGGCGACTGGGGCAGGGCGAAGGGCGTAGTGAGTCCGGGGCGGGGGCGTGAACCGAGAGGCACAGGCTGTGGCGAGAGCAGAGGCGATGGTTCGGAGACGAGGTCTGTGAGAAGTGGGCGCTGGGCGCGAGGGCCGCGGGCCAAAGGGCGGCGCAAGCTACGAGACGAGGGCTGTGGGGCACATGAGGCGCCATATGTGGTCGGATCGTCCCCCCCCCGGGGGGGGGGGGGGCGAGCGGATGAGGTTTCTCGCTTCTACGAACGGGTGAATCTTCATAATTATGTCCCAAAGACTGAAAATTCCTTCGGAGAAATCCGTTCCGCTCACCAACGCAAACATAAAGCAATGCTTCGAATGCATTGATTTCAAGAAACAGTGCATGATAATGAAGCAAGTGCTGTCTTTGGTACTAGAATGTTGAATATCGTAATTTAAACTTAAGTTTACGACGCAATGAATCATGAAACCACGCCCTTGTCTTAATAGCACTGTCGCCACAAGGCCGATTTCACACTTTTCACAAGACAGTTTTTTATATCCTTTAACGAATCTCTCACAATCACTTAACTCACAATAATCAGTACGTCGGCAAGTGACAAGATTAGAGGTGATCTCCGACCCCCCCCCCAAAAAAAAAATCAAAAATCGCCACGACCCAGATCTAGTCGACAATACATTTCTAATTCCCCGCCGTCTTGCGAAACGCCACTAGGCGAAGCCACACGACAGCGCCTACTTTCCAGCGGCAACCCGCCGCGCCGCGGTGCAGCCGGCGCGGGGAAAGTGCAGCGAACGACATCGCCCGCCCGCCCACGCGGCCGCGAGCGGCGGGGCGGGAGCGGGGGCGGGAGCGGGCGCCGGGGGCGGAGAGATCCCCGGCGCGGGGCGCGCTGACTCACGGCGGCGGGGGCGGCAGAGGTTCCGCGGCGCGGCGCCCGCCCGACATGACTTAGCGCGCAAACTTTTTAATTAGCAACGGAACCAGTCGCAAGTCTTCCGCGTGGCGGCGCTGCCGGGGCTGCGCCGCGGCCGCCGCCGCCGCCGCCGCCGCCGCCGCCGCCGCCGCCGCCCCGCGCACGGGGGCCGCGCCCGCTCCCACGTGCTGCGCGGCCTTCGGGCGTGTCGCAAGCCGGCGGAACCGGTCGCCCGCCCCTGCCCCCGTCCCCGCCCCGCCCGCCCCGCCACGCCCACCGGCCGAGCGTCGCCGTCGCCGCCGCGGCCGCGATCGGGCGTCGCTGGGAGGCCAAAGGCGCTGAGCTTCTGGCTCTCAAGCGAGGCCCGCAAGCCTGGCTTGTGTCGGTTCTGAAGTTCAGTTTTTGTATCGAAGTAATGTTGGTCTCGATTTCTTCCTTTCAAAAACTGGAGGTTAGCAAGCCTGGCTTGTGTCGGTTGTAAAGTTCAGTTCAATTGTATCGAAGTAATGTTCAGCTTGTTTACTTATTTTCAAGAACTGATGGATTGCAAGCGTGGATTGTGTCGGTTGTGAATTTCAGTTCAATTGCATCGAAGTAATGTTGAGCTTGTTTACTTATTTTCAAGAACTGATGGATTACAAGCGTGGATTGTGTCGGTTGTAAAGTTCAGTTCAATTGTATCGAAGTAATGTTGAGCTTGTTTACTTATTTTCAAGAACTGATGGATTTCAAGCCTGGCTTGTGTCGGTTGTGAAGTTCACTTCAATTGTATCGAAGTAATGTTGAGCTTGTTTACTTATTTTCAAGAACTGATGGACTCCAAGCGTGGCTTGTGTCGGTTGTGAAGTTCAGTTCAATTGCGTTGAAGTAATGTTGAGCTTCTTTAATTAATTTCGGGAATGCAGGTTTCAAAGCCTAGTTTATACCGCCTGTGAAGATCAGTTCAATTGTATTGAAGTACTGTTGAGCTTGTTTGCTTACTTTCAAAAACCGGAGGCTTGCAAGACTGGCCTGTGAAGACTAGTTCAAATTCCATTCCAATAATTTGGGCTAGTTTGCTATCTTTCGGAAAAACTGGAGACTGGCAAGCCTGCATTGCGTCCTTGTCGCCGTCCTGTAGCTCCCACAGGTTGTTACGCTATGGGGAGGTTGAGCCAGATTTTTCAATCAGTACAAGCCACGCTTGCAAACCTCATTTCCCATCTTTCATTCTAAAAGTACTTTAATACGTGTATAATGTATGTAACAAGTGAGAACAAGGAGTGCTTTATTCCTCGTCCTTGTCCCGAGACGTGTTCCGAAGACTTTAAAAACTCCAAATTAGTAAACGAATACTGAAAATCATTTAATATTCCATGTGTGCCATGTGGGGCCAAGAACAGAGATTGCCACTGGCACGAAAGTACCAATTTAATCTGCTTGCATTCTGAAAGTTGCAGCTACATTGCTGAAAAGCTTAAACGAGTCGTAGTCGGAATACATTTTTTTATTTATATTTATTAAAGTCAACCTTTACGAAACAAATAAGTCACGTAATAAGAATTGCTAGAACTATGGCATACTACTCGTATTTACTTCTATCAACAAATGTAGCAAAGTTTCAATCATAAGCTGATCATTACGAACTTGGTTTACCCTCAACAACTTCCCGAATCATTAATAGATTTAGATTAGACAAATATTTAATTCAATTTCCTAATCCCAAATCCGTCAATTACAAATAAGGACAAACAAAAAACGAAAAACAATCATATGTACTTGAAAGGAATTAAGCATTAATGAGGAACCTGAAGACGTCTTTGCTGCTATTTTTAAGGGAATTAATGTTATCTCATTCTAAACTTAAGATTATATTGGATTTTTTTGTTTTTGTTTTTAAAATTGACATTTGAATTGTAGCATTGCTGCGTGTGCTGCAATGCGCCAATCAACAAATAAATAAAAAAATATGATAGTGAATCGTGATCTGGACTGTCAGGGTGACGCCGCGTCGAAGGCTGTGTTGCCGACGTTTCGACCATCCTGTCATGGTCGTCCTCTGGCTTCCGTGGCCCCGAGTCAGCATATCAGCGCAGAGTCAGCATACGACTTCATCATGGTGAATCAATCGGGCAATACAAAAATAGTCTTGTTCACAAGTATGAGAAACTTGTATGGCTTTAAGAAATTCTCTAAAATCAGCAATTCTTCATTTCAAACAAAGTCAGATACAAATCATGCCAATGATTAATTATGATTAAATCGCAGTCCACATTCTATAGATAATAACTCTCCAAAAATTCACTCTGACTTTTTTGCAAACTACCTCGCCATACTTTTATCACTATGGATGGAAGAAAGAATTGAAAGTAGCATTTTTATTGTGTAGACGCACAAATCAATAGCTTTTTTAATTTCAATATTTATGTGTACTGACGCAATTGAGGTTATTAAACAAGTATATTTTGCTTTTAATTGTTTTAAACCAACAATATTCTTTTAGTTTCACCACGAACAATAAATTACGTGGCTCTGCCTTTCATCACTAAAATACAGAAACTTTTCTTGTACGTTTCATTATTATTCTAGTATTTTAAACAGACATTTGGTGTTGGTCAAACACATTGCACACTCTTAGTGCGCCCCACGCAGAAACATTCCCGTTAGCTTACGTTTCGCTTAGTGAGGAAACATACCTGTTCTCTTCACCAACGGTACACGCGAGTAGTTCAAGTCTGACAATGAAAAAATGTACGGACTTCAAATACTTTATTTGAAACGCAATAATTAATTATATTTACCAATACTCTATTCATTACATCAAACTAAACGTTTTTCTTTATTTAAGCAATCGCGGTCACCACAATGTGACGTTGTGCACCCACAATGTGGGTTGCATAAGCTGATGTCGAAGGCTGGATGCCTTCTTGAATGACCTTCTCGACATACTTCGGAAAATATTCGCCGAGTGTCTTCAGGTGACACGGTAATGACGAAGCATGGCCATATCAGGATCTCAAAGAAGACGCCGATATAAAGACATTTGTAAATGTTTATGAAGCGATTTTCTACGTCAGAGCTAATTTTCTAAGGAGTTTCAAGGCAACGTTTATGTCTTAAGCAATTCTGACGGCTGTTGGAAGAGAAGACATAGCTGTGATAGATAGTTACCGAACCGACATTCTACACAGAATCGTCTGAGCAAATGATATGTGGCTTCTCGTTAAAGATAATTGTCTTTTCAATTAAGTAAATACTTTAAAATACTCGCAAATTTATATAAAATATCTAAAAATTGAACACCAAGAAAAAGTTCATTAAATACACGTACGAAAATATTAAACGAACGTAAAATACGAATCTCCACAAAGTATTTTCAAAGGTTGAGTATCAGAGTTATACCAGTTTAAACTTTAATTATGACTAAGTTCAATTTTCTTCAGCTGTTTATTATACTACATCTTGATGGGTCTTTAAAATATTGTAATTACACTATTTGTTTTAGAAATACTTAGCTACAAATAGCCCATTACATCTTCTCAAATGTCTTCTAAATATATCTTAACGCCAACAAATTAGGAGAGCCCCTCTTAACTAAATTTACTAATTAACAAATACTCTCCAATCTTCCCTTCTTGATGAACTATAACTTCCTTAAATGGAAGATCATGTCGGAAGATTGAAATTCGTTACTTGTTTATTAGAAACCACTTCTTCCTTATCTTCTAATTCTTTCTACACGAAACTACCACAAATGGTTTTAACACCGCGTAAATAAGCAATTCTCCTCAGAAAATAGACAGATTTTGCCGATCTTTCTAGGAACATTTCCGAACGAAACATTTTCCAGTTATTTACAAGGTGGCTGAAATCCTCACGAAAAAATGGAACATTTAAGGGAAGGCGTGAGGCGTCGACGGGCTCGGAAATCACATCTGCGCATGCGTTCGGGCCATTTCTGCGCTTCGTCCCTCCGCGCAGCTGCGCCACTCGCAGCGTGCAGGCACGCAGCCCCGCGCCTCGCCGCGCAGCGCTGCGCGTGTATCTGGTGAGGATGCGCAGCACGTAAATGGAAATGTATGATTTTATAACGTGCCCTCATGAACGTGGATCGTTTGAGAAACACGCCCAGATTGGCCTGCCCCTTCATAAGAGTTCTTCCCCTTCTTTCCTCGCGAAAAAAAAAAACTGTTTGATTTATAAATTCGGGGTCGCTGCGCTACAGAATTCTTAGCATGTACTCGAGGATAATAGCTTTTTTTTAAAGGAATTGTTAACACGTGGTGAACAAATTAAGGGTTGTCGCTTAATTAAGTTTCAATTCAATGTGATTATATTCGTTCGGTATTCATGATTGAGATCTTTAAACTTCCTCCCGTACGTGTCAACCCTCCGAAATCCACAACGCGCGAACGTTTAATATTTCAATGTTTCAAAATTTTATTTTAAGAAAGTACGCGACTGAAATATTTTAACAACATGAAATACAAGAACAGAGAACAATTCTGGTACTTGCAGTAAGGGATAAGTGGGTATTCACGATCAGTTTTGTCTGATGCGGAAACTATCCAAAACACCTACTACTGAAACGAAATAAAATGAAGCCATAAACGAAAATCGACAACAAGGATATTACCTGTTGCTCTCAAGAAATAACTTGACAATTTGATCTGAACAGTGGGAACTAATACTAATCAAAAAATACACAGAAAATTAATATGTACATCCGGACTGGTTCGTATACTTGTACTTTTTAAACAAGTCAATGCATTCAATCATGCATAATAAAACGAACAATTATCAGTCGGGTCGGTTGTAATGTAACTAGGCGGGCGATCCGTGTGTTCTTTGATCATCGATTGGAATACGGTCAATGTAGATACCATATCGACCTCATTCCGAAACACAAACGTATCTCGCCAATAAGCAATCGCATGTATCAATAAGTGATTTACGACCAAGTTACTTACCAGTAAGTTAGGCGCAGCAGAAAATGAAATCCACCGGTCTGAGTGGGGAGAGCAGCGTGGCTCCTGCAACAACAGACATAAAACGTTACGCGCTGAACTCCACGTCAGGAACATAATGGCGGGGTACAGCTCGCGTACGTGCATTCCTTCTGCACACGAAACAGATGGAAAGAGACACTGTTGAAAATGCATTACTAGAACAATGTGCATTGTTTCTACGGAGGGGAAAGATGTTAATTAACACGTAAATACAAACAGGTGAAACAAATCGTATTTTACTGCGTGTAGAACTTTCGAACCGAATTTTTCTCTAATACGAAAATAAAGTAATCAACAGACATGTCCAAACTTCTGCTTTCTATCAAGTAATCAATAGAAGTCTCAACTCCTCAGCTAGTTTGAAGCATTAACAATTCAATGTATCATCAAAATATTTCTTTAGCAAGACCGTATTTCAAAATTTTATTTCAATTTGCCTCGGAAAAATACACATTTGTGTTGTACTACTGTTATTTGAAATAGAGAATACGTTAACTTCAGAACGATTGTATTTGATATAAAATAAAAGAGAGAAATGAACATAAAATAAAGGTAACTTCCATTTTTATTACTTTGCTCATTACAAAATTTAGATATTCTATAAACCGTGAAAACCATCAAAAACACACGCACAGCGGTCAGCAAGAATCCAATTAAATCTGTACTGCTCCTAGTCCCCTTTTCTATCACAACACAAAAGTTTGGCATAGCAATTACGTGCTTTCAGCCCACAAGAAATACTGTGTAACACATCTTTGAGGCATTCCCCTCTCCAGAATTCAGAATCACTAATAGGGGAAGTCGCTTTGATCCGAACACGACGGCTTCGTTGATTCCCTGCTCAACTGAAAATGTCGGAGCTTAAAACGAATTACACCGCCAGACCGTTTCCGCAGACCCTCTCTCCCTGATTCGGACAGTCCCTCGTCTGCCATTTACTTACAGGGACGCCACCGTCTATCCATCCCTGCCTCGCCCCGCCCCGCCCCGCCCCGCTCCACTCCGCCTCGCCTCGCCCCGCCCCACCCATCTCATCGCCACTCGCCAACTGCCAATGCCCACCCTCGACCCGCCACCGCTCAAACTGTCACCGTCCACCCTCGCCCCATCCTCTCCAGCGCCCACTCCGTCACCATCCACCACGCCCCAGCTCGACCCGCCATTGCCTGCCTTGTCGCCATTCGACCACCGCTGCTTGCCCGTCACCGTCCGCTCCGCCACGGAACGCGTCACTTGCCTTCGTCATTGGCGGTCCACGCCCACGCCTGCCCCACATCGCCCACCATTCGTACGTTGTCAATCACCATCGCCCTCACCCTTCCTGCTTCTACCCACCATTCAGATCCGCCACCGCTTGGTTCCACGCATCGCCGCCCACCTTAGTTCCATATCTTGGGGACGTCCGCCATCTCCCAGTACCGCGCTCAACCACAACTATCCCACGGCGTATCCCACTTTCGCCCGGTATTACCCGCCTCTCAACACCCTCCCACGGCCACCCTATATCACTACCACCCTATATCACTACCACCCTATATAACTACATCCGGCAGTCGCACTCTCCCTTTCCCGTCCCTCGTTATCCCGTTATCATCGCAGATTCTGCGAACACCCGGGTCAGTTAAGTGTGAGCGTTAACATACAACATACGGCACAGACGAAACGGAGCAACGTGTGTGGGCCTTTCACACGGCGCCAACCCGTGCGGTGCTTAAAAATCACGAGGAAGCGTATCGGACCCTCGGTTCCGATTCACACGGAGCGAGCGCCGCAAGAGGGAGCGGGCCCGCAGGGGAGTCAGAAAGAAGAGGGGGCGTGGCAGAACGGGAGAAGGGCAGGGAAAAACCACAGCGCGCGGACCGGCGCCGAAGGGGAGAATATCAGAGCGCGGGGCGGGGGCGGGGGCGGGGACGGCGAGTAAGAGGGCTTATCAACGATTGCGAACGCGCCCAGCGCCCGGCCCGGCTCGGCGCCCTGGTTAAGATCCGCCGACGCTTTGGAGAAGCCGACAGCGGGAGAGGGGCGGAGAGGAGGAGACTGAGTGAGGTGGGGACACGGGGGACAGAAGGGAGCGCGGGTGTAGGTGCGGCGTAGGCGGGCGTAAGCGGAGCGTAGGCGAAGCGTAGGGTGTACGCGGGGTGTATGCAGGGCGTAGGCGGTGCGAAGGCGGGGCTTAGGCGTATCGCTTGGGCCCGTCATGGCCGATTCGCGAAACAAATAATAATAATAATAATAATAATAATAATAATAATAATAATAATAATAATAATAATAATAATAATAATAATAGCAACAACTAGACAAAGTTCAATTTAGAATGGTGTTTTTAACCTGACTTCCTGTTTACGGTTTCCGTAACTATTGTTCTTCTCTCCTTCATTTTTTTCAAGTACATACATTTAACGAAGATGACTGTATTTTGAGCGGCGGGGGCGTGTGTAGCCGAGCCTCCACGTGGTCTTCTCTTCCTGAGGAAACAATCGCGGCAGTCAATTGCGCCCGCTACCACCCCGGAGCGCAGCGGTGGCCCGTGCCCGCAGCTAATTACCTCTACTTGAAACGGAAACACGCGTCGCCTTTTATGCACTGGCGCTCGTTCGCACGGGCAGACGGACGGGCGGACGGTCAAACGTACAGACGAACGATCAAAAAGACACGAACGCTCAAACGAAGAGACGAGTAGTCACACGGACAGACGCGCGGTCAAACGATCAAATGAACGACAACACCGGACAGACAAGAGGTCAAACGGTCAGAAACGACAGTTAGACCGGCGGGCAAGACAGAGAGACTAGCGTACAAGACAGACCGACGCACAAGTCAATCCGACATACCCACAAGACAGACCGATGGACAAGGCAGGCAGACAGAAGGACAAGATGGCCGTTGCACATACGAGACAATCAGGCGGACGGACGACTGCGCGAGGTTACGTCAGCAACGCGTGGCGGAAGATGAAGCTGAAGAGAAAACAACCCTGCAAGCAATGGTGTAAAAACATGAAACAGTTCAGACTTCGGAATGAGGATTGTGATATTTTCCGTGGTACAGGAAAGGGGATTAGTGCAAAAACAAAATTGAATTTAAGAAGTTTAATGTTTTTACATCTACTAGTTCCACCAGTGTGGACGACCCATTCTCAGTCAGCGCGCCGGCCACCGTATGGAGCGGGGTTCACATCCCGGTTGACCCATGTGTTTTGTGGTCACATCCGGTTGACCACTGTGGATAAAGCAAGTGCTTAGCAACTTTCCTAAGGGTGATCCATTTCCTCCACATTTCATTCTATCATTTGTCTATTATCGTTCCTTATATAACCTTATCTCCATAATCTCCTATTCATTCCAGGTATAATTCTAAAGCGCAAGTGCCATTATGATAACGAATGTTCTAGTATGTTCACCATTAGCCGTACCGCTAGTGCGCACAGTTACTCTTCTAGATATTGGGGTTCAAATGACTATACCTTGTAGTGGAATTTGACGTGACCAAGTTTACAGCAAAATAATCTATTATCATTATCGACTACTACCCTATTCTTCGACATTCTGTAGTAATTGGGCTCAGCATGAAGCCCACAGAGAAATAAGAAACATTACTGTTTGAGCAATCTCGTTTTTCAAGATGAACTGATCTCGTGCACGATCCAGTAAAAGTGTTAAAAAACTCTCTCTTTCTGACTGGTTTCTCTTCTTCTTCCCCCAACAAAAATTGTCGCATACCGATACACAGTCGACACATCAGCCAATTAGTATTTCATCTTAATAATAACCATCTTGAAAGATGTTGCGTATCTGGATGAACGGAAAATTTATTTTATAAATACTACAGAAAATGGCGAAGCACCGAATACACCTATATCGCAAATTTCCTTCTCTCCTCTCCAAACGGTCTTCCGTAACTCGATTGCTCGCAATTTGCATTAAGTCTGACTTTTCCCGTTCAGGTTCGAGGCCCCGTGGTTCCATTGTAACTACATTTCTGGGCGAATTAATACGCAAACTTGCGTCGCGCGGACGTGCGGGCAGCGTCGCGCACGGATGCGGCCGACCTCGCGATACACACTGCCCCCCCCCACCACCACCACCCCCACCACCACCAGCGGAGAAGGAAAAAAGATGAGATCGTTTCAGGGCCACCGAGTCACCAGGCGGAAAAAAGGTCGAAAATGATTGCGCGGATACAGAGTTTTTATATGTGGCGGCCCCAAGTACGCGCCAATTAAGAAAAAGGAAAGCGACTCATTGTTTAAAATAGTTATTTATACACCAAGGGCGTTATAAGGGTTCTAACGATCGAGCGGCGACAAAAAGCCCGAGGGCCTTTCGCCCGAGATCATTAGCACCAGTTAACGCCCCACGGAGGTCTCAACGCGGCCGAAACGCGCGCATAGGCCCCAAATTTTAATTGCGCGAACGTGGTACATATATTATATAATTTTTACGTAATTTTAATAATACATTTGACTTACTTCCTAATTAACTAGTTGTTGACTTGACTCGGTTTGTCTTTTCGCAGTTTCCTCACATAATCCCCTCATAACAGAACATGTATCACCATTCAACTGTTTTCATATTTCCCTCGTAACCCGTTCCTCTCGATCCAGGTAAGTTATACACTGTAAATCAAACTCGGCATGAAAGGCAATAATAAGCAATAACGTATCAGCAAAAATTAAATATAACTTTTAGACAGCCCCTGAGGCAAGGTATTCGTTCAGGGCATAAACATCATGATAAAAGTTCAATTTTTTAGCACTAGTGCGAAAGGGAGACGATATGAAGTGTCCTGATAAATCTGTGAATGCAACAAAGAAAAAAAGTCGTTTACCAGCTACTACTTAATGTATCATTGAATGATTTGCATACTTGTATTAAAACAATATGAAAGTCAGTAAGGCTGTCTAAAAATGTATGACACACGTGGTAAAATTGTTTTAATTTTGCGAGTAGCAAATATTGCAACATGAGGCTGATATGCCGAGCAAAAATATACTTTAACCACTCGAATCATAAATAACTATTACATACTTGATTGGAATTCAGTTGCACTTGGTTGCAATGCAAAGATTTATTTTTGTTTACAGGTCAGACATATCATTCAATTCCCTAATTCGTTTGCGTTACTTTGATCATAGCATGCTAATCACATTTCGTAATTACACATTTGTGCATAAATTCCTTCATTTAAAAAACGAAAGTACGTATTTTGAATAAATAATCAAAATAATCTGACAACGGAACTGATATTCAAATGGTCTACAAATGTTTCAAACATTGTGGAAGCAATCTTACAATAAGTCAAGAAGATATTGCGACCTACCAGGAAAGGCACCTCTACATACGTATTATAAACATCAGTTCATTAAAAACTTTGGTTTTATTGGAAAATAAAGCACCTAATGAAGGAAGGTTTTACATTTTTGTTTTCATCAGTGTGCGTAACCAAGAAATGGTATAAATCACACTACAACTTTTTGGAGAAAAATAAATCATAAATAAATTAAATCACGTAGACATTTTAATTCTTAATGGTTTCGTCTTACGCACTTGAAATAACGTTTCAAGAAATTATGCACAAGAAGAAATGGCACCGAATATTACCCCATCCAGGAAGGTATTCATCAGTGTTCCCAGAATCGCATGAAACGTTTAAAAAGAATTGGCGAAAACTGTCCAGACCCCGTTTAATTGCACATAAATGAGAAGCGCGCGTTGACTTGCCACATAGAAGTAAGGAATGTTATTACCGTCGAGCGCGGACAGCTTCAATCTAACGAAAGCCGTCCGACCAGCAGGGCGAGCGGGCGACAGTCGCGCGGTGTCGCCCGCCTCATTAAGGCTCCTCCGAACAACCTGAACGACCGGAAAGGAATCCGGAAGGCGCTGGTCCTCATTCAAGCGACGCCCAGGAGCGGCACTTGGCGCCTAATCAGTGCGGCGGGGGGGGGGGGCGCGCTCACACGAGGAAGGAGGAAAACATTGATCGACAGGTGCGCAAGTCGACAAAGCTGTCACGGGGGACGTATGAACGATGGGAATTGACCGGATAATACATAGAGGACCCGTGAGAAAATTAATAAAATGCATGGTTGATAAAACTTACTTGCCTATTTTATATTTTTTTATTTTCACTCATACGTTTTAAGTCCATTCGCTTGCTCCTTCATTAAACAGGCCGTTTAAATACACTAGTGGTGTTGTAACAGCACATACTTTTTAGCATCACTTCCACCTTTTGTAATTTTAGAGAATTTAGAGAGTTCAACAAAAATGAAACATGTGTTATTTTTAAGCGTTCTTTGTTCTATTCACGGTAAAAAGTTAGAGAAAAATATTCAACATATTCACAGGAAAATACGCAACACATTTTTAAATCACTTTCTTGGAACAAAAGTAATTCTTTATTCCTCTTATACAATCATTTGACAGGAGATGCTTAAAAAATAAATTAAAGACGCAAATACATAATTTAGGCTTGTGTTCTATATCGCAGATCTGTGGGTGCGCATTCTAGTAAATTTCTTAAGAAACAACGTAATTCCACACGCTGGTTTCTTCCGTCAATTACAAACGTCACATCAGCTAGGACTCTGTCGTGGCATCTGCGACCCGCGCGTTCTGGAGCCTCGCGGACGGGGCGGGGCGGGGCGGGGCGGGGGGACGGCGGGGGCGGCCTTCGAGCGCGAGCGCGCGTGACCGGACGCCGGAACCGGAAACGTCCGCCCGTGCGGCGACACGCTCTGCTCCACGGCGCGGCGCGGCGCGGCCGCTGCGGCCGGCGTCAGCTGGCGCCGCACCTGCCTCCGCGCGCCGGGTGCGCGGGCCCGCCCTCCCGGGCGCACGCGCCTCTGCGTGAGCGGGCGGTAGCGGTGGGCCTCCCCGGCTCCCGTGCGAGCACGCACGCACCCCGCGCGGCACCTGCCCCAACCACCTCCCCTCCACCCGCGTGCCTGCGCCACTGTTTGTCGTCGTGTGGTCCAGAAGCTGGCTCCCCAGCCTCCCACATACTGTGGTAAGACTTCGCTATAATGTTATTACTGCGAATATTCGTTTAGGCACGAATATTTGTATTTGCACCAAATCCCGTATGAGCTCTGACCCTCATTCGTGTATGCTGGCTGTCGTCATGTGCTCCAGATGCTCGCTACCCAGTCTCACACGTACGGTGTTAAGACTTCGCTGTAGTGTTGTAACTGCGAATATTCGTGTAGGCACGAATATTTGTATTTGCATCAAATCCCGTATAAGATCAGACACTCACTCTTGTATGCTAGCTGTCGTCGTGTGCTTCAGATGGTGGCTGCTCAGACTCCAACATGCCGTGGTATACATCGCTAGCGTTCTTATTGCATGTATTCGTTTAGGCACGAATGTTCGTATATGCACAAATTTCCGTGTACGTTCTAACGCTCACTCGTGTCTGCTGCCTGACATCATATGCTTCAGATGCTCGCTGCCCAGCCTCCGACATACTGCGATACGACTTCGCTATAGCGTTCTTACTGCGAATATTCATTTAGGCACGAATATTCGCATGTGCTCAGGTGTCAATATACGCTTTAACATACACACACACACACACACACACACGCACGCACGAACCTAGGTACTTGCAGGTCAATGTTCTCTGGACGGCCGCATAGAAAACCGGTCCATGGTAGAAAAGTCGCCCACTCGATGGTACCCAGATTCCGCTATTGGGATACGCTATCCGTAGCTGGGCATGAATAGTCACGAACTCGGTATCTGCAGGCGAATGTTCGTTGTATGGTGGGGAACACATGTTTACCTTACAGACATTGGAACTATAACAAAGAATTCGAAATCTGATGGCTTCATGTCCCGTTTATTACACTAGGATACATTACTTCGACTACGAAATCACAAATCGTCTTTGTAGTTTTTATAGACGAACGTTCATATGTGTACCGCGATGTCTAGTCTGTTCAGATAACAATACAGGTAATCCCAATCTCACTTGCAAGCTCCGTTTAATTGCACAATATATGAAACTGTCCCATTTTTCACTGAAATCTTTCCCTGTTTACCAACCGAAATACTATCGTGTCCTTTAGCACTAATGATGTATCAACAATGATGTTTGCTAACACATCGCGTTTTTATAGTTATCAGTGTATTTTCCTCTTCACAGTTGAATTATCTACTTGCAGTTATGAGCAGAGATATTGCGTATCGTATTGATAGTACTTGAAACATATTTGCAGTAGGAGCAATTTCAACATTGTTATTCTGAAATTATCCAGCGAACTCTACCTCGTCGAGGAAGGAAGAAATCGCAGCAAACACCGGGTTTTCAACACAATGAGATCCTCTCACGAGTTTCCTAAAATATTTATTGATTGATAAGATAAGCTGTAGGAAGGGAGTTGAGGCAAAAGCTCCGTCTTCTAGGCAATATTCAAAACGAAACGGAGATTCAAAATTTATAGTTGAATTTTACTAGGATAGTTTTATGAAAATTTGATAACATGTTATTTAAAAGATGCCCTGGAAAAACCGTATCTATACGACAAAGTACACAGAATTAGAACACTCTTTTACTATATTGATGTTCAAGTCAGATAACCATCGTTGCCGAAGCAAGGGTTGATTGATAACCCTTATTAATTTTATAGTTCATCAAATATGGAAATACAATTGTCTTATTTCTTTCACCATAAAATCATGGCTTTACCATAATTACATTCTAAGACGTCTCTACCTCCAAGATTCACTCACACAGCCGCACTTTGAAGGAGTTAATTGAGCGAAAATATGTATAACGATAGAAGTACGAAAATTGTTTATTGAAATTTGAGATTTTTTTTAAAATTGTCAAGTATAATTTAACTCCCCGTGCTTCTGGAGCGGCAGCCGTGAGTGAACCTTGTTGCATTCCAATTCCTCTCTTCTGTTTCCGAGACACAGTCAGACGATCGTCGTTCCCGAAGCACGGGTCGTTTAATTACGGAACCTTGACGAGTGCACACAACGCTCGCCGCAAGCACCCAGCGCATCGCGGGAACAGCGGCGGCGGCGGCCGCACAGGCGGCGGGCGGCTGCGTTTGATGGCGCGGCGCAGGGAGCGGAGGCGGCGGCGGCGGCGGCGGCGGCGGCGGCGCAGGTGAGCTCCGGACGGAGACGGACGGCTGCCGACGCCCATAAATCCGAACCGGCCACAATTAATAAAACATGCGCGCGCCAGCGGCCGATCCGCACGCGCTTCGCTCATATTTCAACGCGGCGCCGCGCGTCAGGCCCTCCCGCCGCCGCCGCCGCCGCCGCCGCCGCCGATGCGCTTCGACAGCTTCGACGCGCCGCCGCCCCCGCCGCCTCCCGGTGCAACCTCCGTCGCGTGCTGGCCGGCCTACATTCTCCCGATTTAAACACGGTGGCACTTCAAGGACACGAGCTGGCCGGAGAGAGGGGGGTGTTGTCATCCAAACTGGAGCTCCAATAGCAAAAAAATTAAGCCATGACGAAGCTTTTTAAATCGGAGTATAAATAGTGAGTTTGTGCAACCTCCAACGTTAAAACCTTTTGTGTCTTCGGCACATGCGCAGTTCAAGTTTTACATCACTTTAGAAGACCGATAGTTCTGTACGCTAAGGGCGTGCGCAAACTCCCTCATGCTCTGCCTGTCCGTCGCCCTCGCTTCCGTCAGCACCCCCCCCCCCCCGGCTGCTGCCAGTTTCTCTCTTCGGCGATCTAAAATCTCCCATTTTTCCTGCAGCTGCTGTGTGAACACCAACGTCTCTGAAGCGCGTCACTGCTGTTCTGATGACTGGATCTTTCGACTAATCATCGACATTGACGTTGCTGTTATCACTACTTCTGCGGCCACTGCATCTGTAGCGTCTTTGTACGCCGACTTTCGAGGAAACTTGATGTATTTAACTCGTATCCTTAAACCCATCCTTTGACGCCGTTTTTCTTTGTGTCAGCAGCCAACCTCCACCGGTACGTTATTTCCCCCCTTTCTTTTGTGGATCACCTCATCTTTCTTGGAGTTACCTCATGAACACTGCCCGCCTTCCAAGTATTTACTGGCTGTTGTGAGGGCAGGAAGCTCTATAACCCAACCCTTCGACAAATCATCGACATTGGCAATGCAGGTTCCGCTACTTCTGCGGCCACATTAATTCGGCCACGATTGCCAGCGGCCCTCTCTCCGGGAACCTTGTCGCATAGTATCGTCCTCCACGTCTGATTGAAGTTTCCCGTTCACACTACTTGAGCATCATTATTTATGCGACAGTATAACTGTGCTGCTGTGATGTCCTCAGTACCTAACTGCTGAAACTCATCTCAAAACATCTGAGTTAAAACTGCTGCCACTCCCATTTCATTCATTTCAGCCACGACCAAAGCGAATAATTCTTTTAAAATTTTCCCTCCTTAATACCCATCCAAAACAGACACTCTTGGTGAAAATAACAATCGACGGAAACATTATCACATTCTTTTGATGGATGATAATGATGTTAGGATGAACGATTAAGTTATGTCGTAGTAAGAGGAGACAGGAGATGCAGGTAAACCACATGAAAATACGCCACGATCCAATTGAACTCACCATAAATTCCGCGTATACGCCCACGCTTCGACCAACGGCCCGAGAGGTAGATGGCGATTAGCATAACCACTGCGTCGGGGAGAATCCCGGCAGGCCCAGCGAAGGCCGGATGATGACGGACATCCCTCGAGCGATCGGCATCACCCGCCCTTCACCAACCGCCAGCTGACAACCCTCGCATCACCGCCGCGCCGGTACCGCTGGATTCGCTCACACGCCCTCACAGCCGCAGGCTGCACGCCTCCGCCGCCCCAGCCACGCTCGGACCGCCCCCGCACTCACCCCTGCTCTCACCCTCGCTGCCGCCACCCCCGCCCCCTCCCCAGCCATCACCGCCGTTACCATAGTCCCGCCCCCACAACTACCCCACCCGCCCGCCGGCGCCTTCACCAATCACTAGCGTGCCTATCCCAGAGGCCGCCACGGCCTACTACCACCGCCGTCCCCACCAGCACCACCTCCATCGCCGTCCCCTCTTCCTCCACCGCCACCGCCACCAGCACCACCTCCATCGCCGTCCCCTCTTCCTCCACCGCCACCACTGCCGCTGCCGCCACCCACACCACATCGCCGCCGCGGGCGCGCAGATTTGCATATTGGCGTCTGGCGCGCGAGCACGCGGGCGGCGGTGGCGGTGGCGGCGGCGGCGGCTCGCGCATCGCTGCTTCATTGTTCGCGCGAGCTGGGCCGTGCGACGCCGACGCCGACGCCGCCGACGCCGCCGCCGCCGCTGCCGACGCCGCCGCCGCGCCGTCGAGGGCCGTATTGTGCGAGAGCCGCGTCAGTCTCGCGCGTGGGGTTGGCGGGGGCGGGGGCGGGGGCGGGGGCGGGGGCGGGACGGCTTTTCTCTCCACGAGCGGGCTGGAGGTGCGCGAGCCGGTGGAAACGTGCGGACTGATATCGGAGGGAAGTATAAGCGTTGGGCGCGGATAGGAACTTGGTTGCGGTAACGAAGATTGGCGAGCAGTTGAGGTTTTGAGATATATGGATTTACTGGAATTGCTATATAAATGTTCGATCGTAAACCGGCCTCCGTTATGTGGAGGTTTGCAGAAGGGGCCAAAGGACGCAGAGCTCGAAGGTTTGTAGCCTTGAGCGGGATGTAGTTTCGCGCGTGTGATGGATGTTTTACTGTTAATATGGGGTGGGTCGCTTCTCATATCAACACGCCTGAACTATCATCCCATCCCTATTCATTCATTTGTCACCATCATTCGCTCTTTATGAGCACAGTGTCGTCCCGCATTTAGAAAAAAGGCAAATGCAAGCAACTCATGTGATCATCTGTCCCGGAAAAGAGAGGGCATAAAGACCTAACCCTCCTCCTCTATCAGAAATGAGCGTAGAAATAAATATTTTGCACGAATTAGAACTTAGACTAAACGGTGAAGATTAACCGTCCGTTGCGGTTAGATTTCATCTGCTTCACCATTCGACGCCAGAGAGGAGTCACTTAACGTCTCTCAGTCTACTGGGGAGAAAATGCAGAGGCCATTTTTGCAGGATCATTCCCGAACTTTTTAAGAGAATTCTGGGAAAACGTGTTTTAGAGGGTTAGAGAATTGAAATCGCGTTTTGTTATATTTCAACTATATAAACAAGTGATTAATAGATCATTCGTTTCCTCTCAATAAGGTTTAGGATTGGCAGAATTTTTGCCGGATCCTTTTAGAACATTCTCAGAATATTTTTTTTTAATATTATTGGGGATCCGTAAACACGTGTTTAGTCTGATTGTGTATTAATCTGGATTCCCTATACCTACCCTCAAAGGCTCACAGCAGAGCATGCGCTGCCCTCGATATAAGCTATGGCGGCGGCGGCGGTTGCGAGTGCCGGTATGAGCAATGTGAACTTACATTTCTGTCTCACTAAAGCACATAACTGCAACCATTGCCTTAAGGAGCCCTAAGCAAGACCAAACGAATCGCCCTACCTAACATACTGTATACCTAACATACTCAATATACACTATTTTCAATTTACTTTTCCCCAAAATACTCTCTGATTTAAACACAGGCACTTCGAGGTCACGAGCTGGATAGAGAGGAGGATCCAGCCAATCGGGAACTTCGTTACGATTTAAATTTTTGTTATTGGAACTTCCGATTGGTTGACAATGTCCGCTTGTCCTTCCAACCCGTGACCTTGAAGTGCTACTCTGATTTAATCGGGACAAATAGCCGTTGACATTTTACCAGCGAAATATTTAATATTTTAAATATTTATTATTTAATGTAATAATTCGTTAAAAAATAGTATCCAGTAGGATCCCTAACACATTCTTATCCCATATCATCTATTTACAATTTATTTGAAAATGAATTATACCCTTTTAAAATTCAAAAACCTAATATTACAATATTTTAAATATTTATGATTTAATATATTATTTCGTTAACACCTTCTTATTCTCTACCAATCCACCCGCACATGCCCGCTCCGCCCAGCAAAGTCTCCCCTGGATCTACGCGTCGCGGCGCGTCACGGCGGCGGCGACGCAGCGGCCCGCAGCGCCCCGCGCGGGAGGGGCGGCATTCCACAGGTGCGCGGGCGGGGCGGGGCGGGGCGTCGCGGGGGGCGGCGGAGGCAGCGTCGCGGCGTCGCCAACAGGTGTGCCGAGGAGGGGGCCGCCGCCCCGGCCCCGAGTGGCGGCAGGGGCGGGGGGGGGCGGGGGCGAGGGGGCGCAGATAGATAGCGGGTGGGGTCATCGCCGCGGGATCCAAGACGACGCGCCGCCGCCGCCGCCGCCGCCGCCGCAGCGCGAGGGGGTTCTGCTCCAGCCAATCGATGGGGACGGGGCCGCCGGCGGCGCCGAACAGAGGCGAGGAGGCGGTGCGGAGGATACGTCACTGCCAGGTGCACGCCGGGGATGGCAAGGTCCAAATGTTTCCTTTCGCGATACGCCGAGAACAAAGAAACGCATAAAAGTCCATAAACAAGAAAAGGTTTTTAAAAATGTTGATTTTTATACACGTACAGGCAACATATGTTTCGAAAACAAATATTTTTTACAGTAGTTCTTCATTAAGATTGAGCACACAACAGTCGGTATACAATTAAAAATACCTACCCTCTGTTCTCGGAATTAACACCTCCGCTCTGATTAAAACCGTCCTCCTCTAAAATGACAGTTTTTAGATGTGTCACTTTTCTTGTTCACCAACGATCACAATATTTTTCTCATCATTAGGGGATATTTTCCTGAGAGAGGAGGACTGAGGAGGACTGCAGCTATATGAGGATGAAAAAATGAGATGATCAGAAGACTTCAATGATTGCCCCACAGTAGTTTTAATTTATGTAAGAAAATATTTCCTTCCGTTAACCATTCAATACAGCACCCTTGTGTCTTGGAAAGCTTATCTGGATTATTTGAAATCACGTATTCCCATGATCAATTCGGTTTGCTGCAATCGGACACTGCTTTTTAGTATACTTTTGCTTAATTTCGTTATTATGCTTCTTGAGAAGAGACATACCGGTAAGACCACCCAATAAAACCTGTAACGAGTCATAATTATTTTAAAAATTATGAGATCATTCAAGTAGCTTCATCACGAACAAGCAACGGCGAGTTAGAGTGAAACATACATTATTATTACTTCGAGAATATTCATTTACATGTTGGTAGTACATGATAACTCAAAATACTAATGATGAGAATTTCTTTAATTTTTGTAAATTCTCTTAACGTGACCGCAAACATATCCACTTTAATGAACTTGCCTGACCGTCACCCAAAAAACACACCAATAAAATGTTGCAGAGCTTATTTCCTGAACATGTTTTAGCTCCTCTTTTTTTGAAACTCATCAGCACAGCCTACCCCTTATTTTTTAAACTACTGTACGTCGGTTTTGAAACAATTTACTACACATCGCGGAGATGGAGTTTGTCCCTTAGAGAAAAAAAAACACTTCCCCTCAGAACACTTGTTCACCACCGCATTCACGAAGAAAAGAATCGACGTTCTTGTTTCTCATCCCTTCACCGCAACTGGAACGAATCGGGTAAACCAAGTGTAAGAATCCGGGGGGTAATAATCCCCCACGCCACCTATGTCAAAGGTTCAATATCCTCTCCTAAATCTTCGTAATCCCCTCGAGCCTTTTGTCAGCGGCCGGGTGCCAGGCGCGGGGCGCCCCGATCCTCAGTCGCGCCCCCTCCCCACCCCCTCGCATTATCAGCCCTCCCCTCCTCAGCAAGAGGGTCTTCGTCCCCGACGCAGGCAAAGCGCACACAGGCGATTCTTCACCCGTCCGCGCGACGTCTTCTTTGGACCTTATCCCAGAACACCTTTTTTTATCGCGCGGGCTACCGGAGTTTCCTCGCCCTCTAATGCGACGACCCGGCGCGCCGCGTGGTGTGTGGTGCGGTGTGGTGTGGTGTGGCGTGGTGTGGTGTGCAGCCGACGACGGCTGAAAGCTCGGCGAGCAGCGTGCGCTGGAAGCGTGCCCACGGACGCCTCCCACCCCCACCCTTACAAGCATCTCATGCCACGCTCACCCCCCCCCCTGCATCGCTCTCCAGACCCAACAGGGTACTGCGATCCGCTGAAGGCGGCTCAAAAGCCTACTGCTGTACACTGATAAACGATCTGATTTGCAATGGCGTAGCTACCTATTAGGCTGCATGGTGAAGCCTACCCAAACATTTAATGAAAAACAAAAAAAAAAATGTTTTCATTACTTCTTAATGTTTTTTTAATTTAAGGTCGCATCAACTTCTAGGTCACCAGCGACCACTATTGCTTGTAACGGTATGGTAACTGTGAGGATGACACGATGTAATGAAGATAGGGGGTGAAAGGACGAACACAAAACAACCATGTCCTTCACAATACAACCGAGGCGGGACTCAAACCGCGGCCCTACTGCCTCAGCGTTCTCGGCCACCGGATCGGCGCTTCCTAATGTTGTTTTTTCTTCGTGGGACTCTTTCCACCTTCAGAGGATGCCCATTTCGACAATTCCCACCCCAGATACCCACTATGTCCCGTATGAGAACACATTATCCTTTACACTAAACAATGACACACTTGCGGACTCCGCAGGGTGTAGTCAGCGTCCTTCCGCGACAACACACATACGTCAACGACAAGGGATAAGCAACCAGGCGCACGGTGGAACTCGAACCCGCGACCCTTTAGAACGAATCCTTTAGACGCACGCCACCTCGGCCATCCAGGTCAGCTTTTTTACTTCATAATGTGTTTATTGATAACTTTCCAATTCACAAGTGTGTAGGTTTGTGCGTACCTCCTTTGCTTGTTATTGGTCTAATTCGTATTTATGTCCCGTAAAGGGCAATTGGCCTTGGCGCCGTTACATCCCAGGATTCCTAGTCGGTCACCCAACCAGGAATCTACGATGACTCAAATTGGCATAACCTCCTCCGTAGTTAACGAATTCGGCTAGCGACGCCGGTTTCGCGGTCGAGGCCATTTAGTAGAACCGCGTTCGCATATATGACCGAGGAAACCACGAAAAACCGCGGTCATGGTGGCCGACACGGGGATGGAACCCGGGCCTCCCGAATGCGAAGTCTACGCCCTGAGTCGCTTCGCTCAGTCCTTTCTCCTTACGCATTGCCAAAAAAGCATTCCGGCAGAGCACCTTGGACAACTGGAAAGCCGATCCCTCGCCAGGGACCCGTCGCAGCCGACATCTCCCCCCTCCCCGAAGGCTTTCTAATGCGAATTGATTCGGTCGCCTATGAAGGAAGCAATCTGCTGAGTGCACCAGGGACCACGTGACCGACCGCTCCACTACTCGGGCACGCTCGCACGCTCCACGCTCCAACGCTTCGCGGCGGGGAACGAAGTCATGCCTAGGCATAACCCAACGACGCAATAGAAAGGAACTGCTCGCAAACAACCGGCCTTCATCGCGGTTGAAAGAAAGTTACATTTCAGTGGGTCCGCTTCTCAAGCGAGTTTGCTGCTTCTTTTGTTAAGCAAATTGCTTCTGAGCAAAGGAGTGATTCTCTGTAAAATATATTCGATTCGCGAAATTTATTGCTTTATCATGAAACAAGCTGAGGTGAGTATCGGTTGTTAGAGGTAACAGATTTTTATATAACACAATGTTTCACGGAGCATTTACATTTTTAAAGCTCACAATTAGATTCTGCCAATTTGGAGAATTCGAATTCCACAAAACTAACAATGCTTTAGTATTTCACCAAGCGTTTTAGGAAATAACATAATTAAAGCTGTCCGATCAAGATATTTCATTATAAGAAGAAGAAATATATTTGCAACTCACATTAAGCTAGTGTTATTAGTATTGTTCTTATTAAATGAATTGTCCACATCAATTTTCTTTCTTGTAGATAACTAGTGTTAAAACAGCAAATTCTTTCCAACATTTTTAAAATTTTCAAAAATTCAATAAGTTTAATGAAAATTTGACCCCCTCTCCTCAATTTTCAACCTTCCTTGTATCTAAACGTGGAAAAGATCTGAGTGTTTTTTCAGAAAATTATTATTTATTAAATTGCATTAAATTCAAGCGGAAATGTATGCGAAAACTACGTTTTTTTAAATTGTCCTTCATCTTATTCAAATATCTAATTTTTCAGAATAGATTTTCTTTACAAAATAATCTCTATCATCAATATTGTACTTTTATAATGTTAATTTTTTTCAATTTTTGAAAATACAGAGTTCGCCGAAAATGGAGCAAACACCAATATTTTACTGCCCTTTGATACATACGAGGAAAAAGTAAAGAAAAAATTTCGAACCGTTTTTGAAAAAAAAATGTTTAAAATTCCTTATATTTCATGTAAAATAAACGAAAACTACCCGAATATCCGAAAACGTGTACACGATCTTATTTAAAGATATGTCATTGAACACATTTTATTAACGATTAAATCTGTATCTTCAACACTGTAGTTGTAAAAAGACGTCCAAAAATGTAGACTTTTGCAATTTTTCAAAAATCCAGAAATATCAACCAAAATGAGACCTACGCCAATTTTTAAACATCCTCAGAAAAGACAATATCCCAGAAACATTTTTCGTTAAAAATTGTTTTTTTTTAGAAAAATTTCAGAATGTGAATGAGGCTTTACGTGCCCTAAAATTTTAAACTCGCAGACCCGCGAATTCATTCAGCTCGATCCGGGAAAAATCATCTAAGTGGTGCTAGCGTTGACCACAGACAGATATTTTTCACACAATCGATTTTTCTGTATCAAGGATCCACAAAACATGGATTCTGACTACAGTGCAAGGCAGAGAAAGTAATTTACTATATATTTTATTACAAAATTTATCCACTGCTTCGATACAGGGAACACAATACGAGTTTTTTTTCTTTCAAAAAATCACCAATTTTTGCCAAGGCATAACGATAGTTTCTCTTCACCACTTACGTAGAACGGCGAGAAAGTAAAAAGGGAGGTGGCCGAGTCTGCTCTAAGAAATACGTTGTTCTTCAAATAGAAATGACTGCGTTAGAACGACTTGGCGACGTATTTGGGAATGGAACTCAGGAATTCTATTCACGAGAAAAACGAAGGTGTTGAACTAGAAAATACTCTGCTGAGATATCTGCAGAAGCTTGTAAGGAACGGCCCACCGGTTGCCGGATTATCGCAAGAAAAGAATTCAGGAATTAGATGTCTCAAGCCTCGAGTGAATTCCTTACAAAGAGATTATCTACTTTCGAAAATAATTAAGTGCAACTGTAACATTAGTAATGAAATGAAAACAGTGCAAGAGAACGATAATAATTCTAAAATTATTCATCTTACAACTTAATGTTAAAGTAATTTCTTTCACTTAGTGGTGCAATAAACTCGCCCATCAAATCACTTGGATTATTGTAAATTCATCAAAAAAATTCAATCGAAGGGATGAACACGGAACCTCTGTATATTCCATTCATATTCAAAATGGAATAATTGAAAGAAAAAAAAACTGGTTGATTTAGACCAATCTTCTTTAATTGAATAATAAAGAAACGTAACAATGTAGCCCAAAAATAATTATGATGATGATGATGATAATAATAATAATAATAATAATAATAATAATAATAATAATAATAATAATAATAATAATAATAGCCGATCAGATGGCCGAGATCGCTAAGGCAGTAGTGCCGGAGTGGTCTCGGACCAGAAGATCGCGGGTTCGAGTCCCGCCTCGGGCATGGGTGTATTTGTGTGGGTTTGTATCCTTTCACTCCTCATTATCATCATCATTTCATCTTTCATACCCCCAGAGCCAACAACCCTGGGGGATAAAAATTGGATTCAGTAAAAAATACTGATCCCCCCCAATTGAAGTTACATGCACCTGCTACCGCGATATATGATACTGAGCCACGGTAAATGCAGGATGTATGAACGCGTGGTACTAGTTGGCCGATTCGCGAGGAAAATAATAATAATAATAATAATAATAATAATAATAATAATAATAATAATAATAATAATAATAATAATACACACGCAAATTCGGTTTCATGAATACATTTCTGACACACTGCGAAACAGCTTCAAATTAAACCATGTAAGAATTAAAAAATCATTCATTGAACACTTGTTAACTTAACAATTCTGCTTGTAATTTCATGGTATCTATTGTGCTACATTCCTCGTGCGTTTGCGAAACACCTGAAAAATTCCACAAGACAAATTTGTTGTTTTGTTCCTTTTTTTCTTGCGGGGCTTCGACCAAAGCGGAAGAGACATTGCACGTTCATTACGCGCCCTCACACCCAATTAAATCGTTTTTATGTTAGATATTAAACAAAAGGGGGCAGACGTAACATCTGATAAGGATTCCAAGAGAAGTAACCACTGAGGGATATTTGTATGACTTGAGGAAATTTCATAAAAAGTTCTGAAAGTGACGACAACTCAGAGCAGGATGTAGGGAATCGCCTCCAGATCTAAGCGCCATTCACATGCGCATGGACGATATTGCTCAAATAACACAAATCTACACGTTGATCGAAATTAACGTATTGTATGTTATACAATTATTATTAAATATTCATAAATAATTTTAAATTAGTAGCCCCTGCACTAAAATCATCTAGACGAAAATTACTATTATTAGAAATTAATCAAAAGAAACAACAAACATTACATGTGCCAGAATTGAAAGATAAGTAACGACTCCGGAACACGAAGATTGACTTCGAGAAATATCGCAAAAAGTCCTAATCGAGGCGACCGGTGAGAGCCGGACGCAGCGAAGCGCCTCCAGATCTAAAGCGCCGTCGCGCGGCGCGTGGGCGGTGTCGCTCAAACGCCGCGCACCCACGCGGCTTCCTGGTCGCCCACGCGCCCTGCGACGGCGGGCCCCGCCCCTCCGGCCCCGCCCGCGCCACGCGGCGCCGCTCTGCGCGGCGGGGGGAGAGGAACGGGGCGGGGCGGGGCGGGGCGGGGTACGGAGTGGAGCGGAGGGGCGGGGCCGGCCGTCGCGGGGCCTGCAGGACGACGAACGACGTAATTACAGAGATCGCGAGCAGCGGGCCCAGCCCGCCCGGCCCGGCCCAGCCCGGCCCGACCCGACTCGGCCGTCCGTTTAGAGTATTAGCTTATCTTAATTCGGGATCGAATTCAAATTAAGAGGCGCTAACGCGGCGCTGTGACGGCGCGCGGGGCGGGCGTTGCGGGCGGAGGTGGAGGGGGCGGCGGGGGCGGTGGAGCGAACGCTCCGCCCCTCTCCGACACCCGGACACTTCCTCCCCTTCTCCGCCCCCCCCCCGCCGCCGCTTATCTTAATTAAGTTCTTCGGCTTTTTTACGCAGCGTCGCCGCCGCCGCCGCCGTTGGCTGCTCCTGAACCCTTGCAATCTCCACCGCCTCCACAGACGCCGTCGCCTCTAGCAGCTTCGCACCTTCACCGCTGCCTTGCTCGTTTCTTTCGGCGACACATCCGAGACCAAGAGTTCCAGATGAACCGGCTGCTTTCGGGGTCGTCCACGCAAGAGGCGCGATGAATAAACGAAACTTTTTATTATAAAGGTATTTCTGCGCAATTTTAATTCGTCTCGTTCGTCATTATAGCTCATGCATCAGGTTCATAGTGAATACTGTAAATTCATCCCGTGCCGCCACACATTTGCAATTATTTACGAGATGGAATTGTTGATACACTCAAAGCAAAAAGATATGTTAGCCTCAATATGTACAATATAATGAATATTGCTGTGTCTTATGCAGGGAAGTGCAGAAACTAGAAAAAAATCTCCACATTTTCGAGACCAAAACAAGAGATTACATATCCGCTACTAAGGACTGTAAAATATTTTTACCAACAGATGCGTTATTACGAAGAAAAAGACACCTTCGAAAAACAAGAAAAAATTGAGTTCGCAATGTGGGCAAGAGCAAAACTTCATGAATGGCTTTGACGACTTTTCTTCCTTCCTTCCCTCCAATTTCACAATTTACCCTTAGCGATCTTCGTCTTTCAATCCGGTCTCCCTACCTCCTTTCCCCTCCACACGCCCTCCAACACGACCAATCTCACTGCAGTGCCTCTGATCGGAATGTTCTAGAGTCGAGTCCCGACGGTGGCAGGGTTTTCAACACTAGCTAGAAACCTTAAAGGAGCTGTGTTACTGTCTGAATGAAAATTCTAGCGGCTGACTGCTCTAATCGGTAGTTTTCCGCGGTTTCACCAGGCGAAGGTAGAAGCAGTACCCTTGCAAACGGGCCATGGCCCGCGCGCGATCTTTCCTTCCAATTCCTTCTCATACGTTACCTTTTACTTACATACACAATGCACTACACTACCACACATGTAGGGAGACCGGTCGTGAGCCTAGAGCTTGTCCCGGTGGGGTTGGTGCCCCGCTAAAGGGAGATACCTGGTTGGTGGGAAACACCGTTAGCCGACAGTAGATCTCGCCATCCAGCGGGACAATATCACCGCCACTGCCCGAGCAAAAAACATGCTCTACAGTTACGGGACTAAGGATCTTAGCAGTTGACGCGCTCGGAATCACCAGTAATAAATCAATCAATCCACAATTCATCCAATGGTGATCTTCGTCTCTGAATGGCCCCCCACCTCCGTTCCCTCGCACACGGCCCCAGGCGATCGGGCGCGAACAGCGCCATCGGGCTGCAGCCCCCGCACCGCTCCCGCCCCGCCGCCGTCTTCTGCGCCGCCTCCGCCAATACTTTTTGCCTCCGCGACCCGGACACGGAGTTTACAAGCTCGACATCGGCCGGAATGCGTTCGAGGGCAGATAACTTGGAAAAAGTTTCCCGTTGCATCGGAGGGGGGGAGAGCGGGGCGCGACCCACCGACGTCGTGAGGAATGGGCGATGAATCGTTTTATTTCTTCGCTAATGGGGCCACGGACGGTTAATTCCAGACGATCGCGCGCGCGCTGATTTTTTTTCTTCTTTTTTTTCTTTCGTGTTTTCGGCGCCCGCCACCAGGGGCGCTCGCGCGTGCGTGTGCGTGCCGTAGACGTGCGTCTCGTGGAAATACTGCTCGCATCAGTCGGACGTACCCGCGCGGCGGCGTGGGGCGGCGGCGCGGTCGTTAAATTGAGTTTTAAGGGGGCCAAGATTTACGCGACGTTTGTTTGGAGGCCTTCCGAGCGGCGCGGGGCGGAGTGGCGGGCGTGGGGAGGGGAGGGGAGGGGAGGGGGCGTGGCGGGGTGCGGTCGGGGTGGAAGAGGGCGCGGCTGGCGGCCGCGAGTGCAGGAAGCAGAGGTTGCCGGGAGACGCGCGTGCAAGGAGCTGAATGGCCCCAGTTGGCCGGCGACTAGGTGGCCTGCGAAGGATGACGTGGAGCGACGCGCTAGGTTTTTCCTCTCTGCCACTTCGAACCGAATCCTCGACGCATGGGAGTTATGGGAACAATGCAGATTTGTGGGAAAATGCGCTCCTCGAGCTGTGTATCTCATTTTACACGCTTCTCATTTCACCACGGCTCCATTACATTTTACTATTGTCTGCACGGTCAGTCCATTTTTAGAGGGTCAATATGACACACCACAAACTATAACGATTAGGCCGCGAATTCGATAATCATGTTAATTTTTCCATTTTATTCCTCATCAGCAAACGTTTGACGTTGTTGTATAAAAAGTATGATTGCTCTACTTAACACTGGAAGTTAAAATAAGATTTGTAAATGCATGTAAACTATTTTAGCTGCCCGTAAGGCTAGAATGATATTTCTTGTGTCCCTAACATGTAGGATGTTCGTTCCGAATTAGATTCAAGATATTTAATTAAACTCTCTACACACAAAGCTCCTAATATAATTTATAGAACAGTCAATGACAAAAGGAACTCATTTGTCCTGAAAATGTATCTTTGATAGTAATATCCAGAAAGGAAGTAATTCATTGTTTCGCAATATAGGATATATTGCACTCCTTGTTACAGTGAAAAACGTAACAGTTGCATATTACAGTGAACAACCAATTTATAGTAAACGAGCAAATAATGGAACAATATGAATGCATAATGGGAAAAAATACTCGAAAAATGGTTGATCATAAAAATCAATTTATATGAAATGAGATTCAGATGAAAATGATTAATAATTAGAAATGCAAATCCTATCCTGTTAAAAATAAAATGAAATATATAACCGTTTTTTCTCTGCATTCGTGAAACATTGTAATACAATAATTTCAACAACAAAAAACAGAAAAAGACATTAAAAGCGTTGGTTGCCAAAAAGTGTTAACATTTGAAACAATTCCGAAGTATCAGTGTGCATACAATTTTAGATAAAATAAATTCTAAACACTGCCTTGGAATATAACTATTACGTTCATTTTCAAAAGTAAGATCACGCTTTAATTACCTTATTCCCTCCATTCCCATGAAAGGTAGAACAAAAATCAAAAAAAGTGGGTTATTACAGCACTCTCAACTCACATTAAAAAGAAAATTATTTGCTGCAATACTTTCGTATAACATCCACTCTGCCACTTGAAGTTCAAAGGCCTCAGCGCTACGCACATGTGCAAATTCAGACTCATTGTCTCTCGGCCCCACCTTAAGGCAGCGCGCCAACGCCTGCGAGCGCACACGCCCGTGCTAACGAGGCGGGCCCCGCGCGCCTGCGCCAATCAACAGCGCCATCGCCCGAAGTCGCCTAACGCAATTTGCTCCGCCCACGCACCCCACCCCACCCCACCCCGACCTCGGCCGCGTCCTCATCCTCAGTCCCCCCCGCACCATCACCACCCCTGCCTTCAACATTACACTGCTCACCCACCCCAGCCGTCACTCTCCTTGCCTCTCATATATTGCTGCTACCCCCTTCGTCCTCCACCACGTCATCATCCTCAGACACTCCCTCACAAGCACCATTCCGGCCTCCTTCCTCACCCTCTTCTACCTCTTTCAGACGTGCACTGCTCTCCTTTCCCCGTCCTCACTCTCATTGCCTTCCATATACCCCCGCTGCCCCCAATTGTCCTCACTCCAATTCGCATTGTGTCCCAACCTCGACCACTCTCCCAGCCCCGTCCTCACCCTCATTCTCTTCCGCATTCCCGCCCTCATCACCTGACCAACCCCGCTCGATCTCGCCCGCAGTCTACTCCTGACGCTAACACCATCGCTCAGAGACAGAAATTTTATCAATTTCCTTTCGACTAACGCCCCCATGACAAACATTATAATCCAGTTGGTATTAAACAATTTTTATTCATCTAGGAATACTATATAAACATGCTTAACCTAAAAATAGTAGCTCTGAAACAATTATCAGCTTCTAATTAACTTTTGAAGTCCATGATATTCGAACGAGACCATTCTTATTCACTCCTACACGTAGTTCTTCCATAGAATAACGGGAAAATCGAGAATGTCATGAGGACATCACCTCTCCACATGTTTAGAAGGCCATTACGTCGATACCATACGACAGGAAAAGTAATTAGCATTCTATTTTGGGAATGTTTTATTCGTAATTTTTTATTAACGATTACCATCTTATAATTCATCGGTAGTATTGTATAAAGAAGTACTATTACAGCGCTAAGCGGCTGCGTGACTCCGCCTGGACGCGTAATTGCTGCCAGCTGTCGCCCGCTCTGGAGTGGAGATCGCCACCGCCGCTTTCACCGAGGCCTATGGCCACCAGTACCGGTACCGGCACCGCCGCCACGACCGCCCCCGCGTTCCCCCCCTCCTCCTCCTCCGCCGCCGCCATCGCCGCGCTGCGCTGCCGCCTCAAATATTTGCACACTTGCGCCGAGGCCGCCATATCAATTTCTGTGCGATTTGTTGGTTCCGACAGAAAACCTCCATCACGCGGTCGCCGAAGAGCACGTGTTGCGCTGCGCAAACAGAGGCTGAGAGCCGCGGCGGCGCCTTCAAAGGATCCGCCCGCCGCGCTGGCCGAGGACGAGGTGGGGGCGGTGGGGGGGGCGGCAGAGGCAGCGGGAGCGGCGGGGGTGGAGGCGGTGGGAGGGACGGCAAAGGGAGGTGATGGGGAGGCGGGGGTGGGGCAGCAGCGGCAGAGGAAACACGGCGGGTTTGGCGGTGGGGGCGGGTGGCGGGGATGCGGCGACGGAGTAGAGGGCTGGGGCGGCGGTGGGCTGTAAGCGGGGAGCAGGGAGCAGCGGCGGGCAGCGGCGGGCAGAGGCGGGCAGAGGCGGGCAGAGGCGGGCAGAGGCGGGCAGAGGCGGGCAGAGGCGGGCAGAGGCGGAGCAGGAGGCGGAGCAGGAGGCGGCCGGTGGGCGGTGGGCGGTGGGCAGTAGGCAGTAGGCGGTGGGCGGTGGGCGGCGGGCGGCGGGCGGCGGGCGGCGGGCGGCGGGCGGCGGGCGGCGGGCGGCGGGCGGCGGGCGGCGGGCGGCGGGCGGCGGGCGGCGGGCGGCGGGCGGCGGGCGGCGGGCGGCGGGCGGCTGCGTTGTGGGGCCCTCGACCCTGCACCGGCCGCGGCGGAACACGTAACGCGAATTTCGCGGCGTCCGCTCGCCAAATGGGCAAAACAATGCCGTAATCAGCAAAACAAACGGCGGACGCCGCAAAGAAGCGGCGCGCCCATTAGCACTTTGCTCCAGATCCGCCCCCGGCGGCGTAGGTCGCGCGAAGGAGGCGGCGGCGGCGGTGGCGGCGCTGCGGGGGAGGAGGGACTGCGACCGCGCGGGAGGCACGCACGACGCGCGGAGGCGCCCAAGATGTGCGGCAAGTCCACGTGGAATCACGCGATGAGCCAACAAGGTCTAGGTCGAATTCTGTTCTGTCTGGACAAGAATTCTAGGGGCCAGCTGCACTCATCGGTAATTTTCCGTGTTTTCTCCAGTCAGCACCAGGAGCAGTACCCTAACAAAGGCCCTTCCTCTTCCTTGTCCATTCTTGAACCCTTTCACACAATTATTCTCACATGTTCTACACCACCACACTAGTTATGGGAGCCCACTCGGAGGTTCAGTTTGTCCTGACTTCGGGGCAGTACCACGCTGGTGGGAGATACCCGGTTGGAGAAAAACGCCGAGTCGGTCTCGTCCACCGGTGGGAGAAGATCACCGCCGCATCCCGTGATAATACCCTGTTCTTCATTTTCGTAAAAAATGACCTTAGCAGTTGACGCGCCCGGAAGCTCTAATCAAAGAATAAATCAGAACACGTTGATTCTGATACGATCACGCTCCAAGTCCCAGTAAAAAACTTAAAGAAAACCATGATTTAATTCCTTTTAAAACATAAGCTCAAATTTTGTACAAATGTAAAAACGCGAATTCTGGTTAAAATAACCTATTCTAATTCCAATTCTACTGCTCTTTACTTTTAGATCCTGTCTGCAAGAACTGAACCTGCCGATTAGCAAGCACTGGGTTACGAGGGGACGCGGTGAGCGCAACGCAGTACCCAGTCGCTTGTAGAATGGAGGCTAGAATGTACGCAACCTTCACTTCACGAAGAAAAATGGGTTTCCTTCGAGTTCATTTATGTCTCACTTGACCTTCACGTATCCTCGGAGCAATTAAGCCGCGATTACACTATATGCACCCTCCGCAGGACATAATATCGGTTTTGATAAGTGCTGTCGAAGGGAACAGTGACGTAGGTGGCCGATGTGATATCGTGTGACAGCAGGGCGGTATGAGCGTTGTAAAAAATACTGTAACTGAAAGCGATATGAAATGAAGTAAACAACGCATGCGCCAAATACGGCGGTCAGATACGGCAAAGGCAAGTTAGATATACACGACGAAACGCAACAACAGGATTGCAGACTTTGAAGTCAAACGAGTTGACGCTTCTACCATATTAGCTACATGTTACTTGCAGGCTATTCTGACTGCTCGAGGGAAAACTTCGTAAACTAATAAATGAAAACCGGCTGGGATAAAGGAGACGATTCATGGAACAGAACAACGGTTGTGAAGAGGAAGCAGGCTACGTTTGAGTGGTGACGCAACAACGAGACGAAATGACGATAGCAATGTGGAGACGGAAGATACCTTACAGGAAATCGACACTGCCTATCGCCAGATGAGAGGCCATACGAAGATAGTTGCAGTATGAGATGCTGGATGAAACCCGACAACAGAACGTCCTCGGAATCTACTCCCTGAATGTTAAAGACCGTTAAAACGATGCGTGTACATGACCTCAAGCCGAATGAAGGCTATTTGAACGTAGATAGAACGAATGATCTATCAACTGGGTCAAAATCTGTTTGGTTGACGTAAATCGACGTGTGTACCATACCAGACAGACTTGTAGGATTTGAAGCACAAAACTCAACAAGGGGGGAGAAAGAAGTTGATCAGGATCGATATAGACGAGGAAAGGCAGTCGGTATGATGAAGAAAATAGCTTTCCCTCAGGCCAGCTGAATACTCGTACAGAAACAGACGGAGACATCTTAAGTTCTGAGGAGGATAAGGAGTCGGCGAAGGAGTCGGCGAAGGAGTCGGCGAAGGAGTCGGCGAAGGAGTCGGCGAAGGAGTCGGCGAAGGAGTCGGCGAAGGAGTCGGCGAAGGAGTCGGCGAAGGAGTCGGCGAAGGAGTCGGCGAAGGAGTCGGCGAAGGAGTCGGCGAAGGAGTCGGCGAAGGAGTCGGCGAAGGAGTCGGCGAAGGAGTCGGCGAAGGAGTCGGCGAAGGAGTCGGCGAAGGAGTCGGCGAAGGAGTCGGCGAAGGAGTCGGCGAAGGAGTCGGCGAAGGAGTCGGCGAAGGAGTCGGCGAAGGAGTCGGCGAAGGAGTCGGCGAAGGAGTCGGCGAAGGAGTCGGCGAAGGAGTCGGCGAAGGAGTCGGCGAAGGAGTCGGCGAAGGAGTCGGCGAAGGAGTCGGCGAAGGAGTCGGCGAAGGAGTCGGCGAAGGAGTCGGCGAAGGAGTCGGCGAAGGAGTCGGCGAAGGAGTCGGCGAAGGAGTCGGCGAAGGAGTCGGCGAAGGAGTCGGCGAAGGAGTCGGCGAAGGAGTCTTCGAAGGAGCTGGCAAAGGAGCTGGCAAAGGAGGTTCACGAAGGCGACAGGTTGGCAAAGAAGTTGACAAAAAGGAGTTGGCGAGGGCGTCGGAAAAGGAGTTAGCGCAGGTGTTGGAGAACGTTACAAGCTACAAATCAACGCAAACGACACGAAGCAACAACGGGATAGAGACGTCTGGTGCAACGTGACGAAAGCAGGCGTTCAGTGGGAGACGCCGCATGCGCCAGATGAGCGAAGAGGCCCAGGCGGAGGCGCGGAGACGTCCTAGCTACTAGTAGACGGCGGCGGCGGGGGCGGCGGCGGCGGCGGCGGCGGGGGCCTCAAAGGGTCGGCGGCGACGGCGGAGCGCGGCCGTTGCCGCGAGGAAGTTCAGAAATACCCGGGAGGGGCCACGCGGGGTATTCTGGGAGCCCCTCCCCTCCTCGCCCCACCGCCCCTCTGGCGCCTTCGAGCACCTGCCGGCGCCCCGCCCTGCACCGCGCGCGTGCGTCTCCGCGCCGCCGTTTGAAATGCACCGCTTCACTCATTCGTCTTCGGAAAACCGGAGGCGGAGGTCTCGATGGCCTGTTTTGAGGCAAATGGATTGACGCTAATTTTCCAGTAATTTTTGTCGCAAGTCATACGTGCAGCAAAGGGACGAGGAAGAGACGTATATGGAAGAGGTCATTTCACGCTGAAGTGGAATTGTTAATGAACTGTCATTTTTTTGTAAGTTGCATAATTATGCAAATGCTCACCGTCGGGAGTAGAATGTCCCGTCAGGGCTCCCGATCACAGGCACAGTAAAGACGTCAATTGATGCCCTGAGCCATCTCAGCCGGGTGATCACAAGACATTTTAGAATTATCTATAGTATTATTCTTCAAAGACATAAGATAAGATATATTGGGATACTGGGAAGCATAGTAGTTCTTAATGTTATGATGGGAACAGAATCAGTCATGAATATCAATATTAAAATTTCAACAAAGATAGGGAATTACCTGAGAACTTTTCATAGCAAGTCATTAATTGATTTTTTTTAAATTAACTAACAATAAATCAATATGCTAATACGTTTGCTCAAAAATTGCATGTGGGTGAGAGTCGAAGAGTTTATGAATCAGAGGACACTTTTGCTCAATAAATATGTTTTTACAATTACTTATTAACATTGTTGGTATGTTTGTGAGCACGCCTCGCCCTGACCTTCTTGACTTCAAGCTTGTGAAGTACAGTTAGCCAGAATAATTTTACCCTCCCAGCTCAGTAAATAATAATCATAATTAACAGTTGTATAGTATTTTTTTGTCGTTTTGTGCCAGCATAATTTACATCATTACAAATGCAAAACAGGGCATGATCGTAAAACGAAATGATATTGCAGTCTCCAGTCCACATCGTTTCTACGCGACCACAAAACCGTGAAACTTTCTCGATTATTGTTTTTATGACCGCGATGCTTATTGTTTGGGCAACATTACTTACTCCTCACAGTCCCATACCATCAAAAGAAACTGCAAAGTGTCTCAATAAATTCCTCATATACCATTGTGCACGTCTCATTTGATCTACTGCTTAATTACGCAGCTACAACTTATACGCATGTTTAGGAGTCGAGGTGCGTAATAAAATGCGAAACGTACCAACTATTCCGCTAATCTTCCGCCGGATCCGCCCAAAAACATAATTAATATAGATCCCGCCTCTTTTGAAGAGGCATAAGTCGGTGCCTGGCGCGCTGCCGGCCGCACAGGACCTCGATCCGTAACGACCGAAGAGTGCGTGGGAAGACGGAGTTGTACGAAGGCGTTTTCTAATGCGAACTGTCCCACAAGGCCCGCTAGACAAATTTATACGTACAGCGGCGAATAAAAGTCCCCTACCGCGCGCTTGTCCCTAATTTACGACTTGTTGCTCGCTCCGCGGGATGTATTTTCGAACGGCGGAGGCGGACGCGAGGGCGGAGGAGAAAGAGAAGCTGGGGGAGAGGAGAGGAGAGGGGAGGGGAGGGGGGGCAGTTGGTCGCGACAAGCGCTCGGAGACAAGACGACAACCTCGTTCGGCGGAAGGACACGCATAATTCTGGAGCGAAAGGTGTAACAACGAGAATAGATTCGGACACTTACAACATTAAGTTCTTGAGTTTTCAGACGGTCATTTGAGTCAATTAAAAACACTATTAGTTTTATTTACTACAAAATAAAAATATTATTACCGCGGTTAATAACTATGATACGATACTTGTGGCACGTCGAGGTATTAGCAAGAAGAACTCGCAGAGGTGACTCAGGGCCTCAACTTATGTCACTATAGTGCCTCTGACAGCGGAGTCCCGGGTTTGCGATTCGGCGGTGGTAGAAATTTCGACATTAACTAAAAAGTTAGATCGAATTCTGCTGCCGCTGTTGCTGTCTGGAGGAGAATTCTAGCGACCGGGGCGGGATGAGCGGGGGGGGGGGATGAGCGGGGCGGGATGAGCGGGGCGGGATGAGCGGGGCGGGATGAGCGGGGCGGGATGAGCGGGGCGGGATGAGCGGGGCGGGATGAGCGGGGCGGGATGAGCGGGGTGGGATGAGCGGGGCGGGATGAGCGGGGCGGGATGAGCGGGGCGGGATGAGCGGGGCGGGATGAGCGGGGCGGGATGAGCGGGGCGGGATGAGCGGGGCGGGATGAGCGGGGCGGGATGAGCGGGGCGGGATGAGCGGGGCGGGATGAGCGGGGCGGGATGAGCGGGGCGGGATGAGCGGGGCGGGATGAGCGGGACGGGATGAGCGGGGCGGGATGAGCGGGGCGGGATGAGCGGGGCGGGATGAGCGGGGCGGGATGAGCGGGGCGGGATGAGCGGGGCGGGATGAGCGGGGCGGGATGAGCGGGGCGGGATGAGCGGGGCGGGATGAGCGGGGCGGGATGAGCGGGGCGGGATGAGCGGGCCGGGGTACCGGGATGGGAAGAGCGGGACCGGGTGAGCGGGGCAGTGTAAAGCGAGACCGTGGCGGGTCACGTGCTTGGACCAGGGAACAAGCGGGTTAGGGGCGAGGAAGAGAGTGGCATGGCATGCAGGGGACTAGATCAGGGCTGAAATGACGATGGAAAGTACAGAACGAGGTATGACCTGGCGTGGACGAGAGTAGGGTCGGCGTGGGAGCGGGGAAGAGCGATGCGGAGGGCGGAACGTAGCGAGGTGGGGTTGTGGCAGGGGTGCGGGGGCAGTCATCAGGGGGGGGAGCGGAGCCAGGGTGGGGCCGGCCCGTGTCGCATCCAGGCCTGGGCCGGCGCGCCGCCTCGTTGCGAGCGCGGCGTGGGCGCGGTGGCGTCTGCGGCGGGGGGGGGGGGGACGAGCGCCGGGGAATCGCCGACAAGAGCGCGGAGCTGGGGCCGACGCTGGAGCGGGCGGTGCGTCGGCGGGGGCGGGGGCGGGGGCGGCGGCGGCGGCGGCGGCGGCGGCGCGTGGCGCGTGTCGCTGCGTCCCGCCCGCGGTGTTATCATTACCCGCTACGCGTCGCCTCCATCGCGGGCGCGTGTCTCAATTAGCGGGCAAGTAGTCGCTCGGGCCTTCCTCCCTCTCCCCCTCCCCCCCCCCCCGCCGTCGCTCTTCCAGAGGAGGGTGGGAGGCGCAGCGGCAAGCCGCTCGCCATCTTGATGACCTGCCGCTTCCCGAGATGGCGACGAGTACAAGAAATCCCCCGCGGATGAGAACCACGGTACAATGCATATTTCCCGACTGCGCAGGCAGTTAGCATTCTCAGTCCACATTGCCTGGCGTAAAGGTTTAGCAACGTTCTATCAGTATTTTTGATTGCATCCTAACTGAAACAATAAATATTGTTTAAGTATTGTAAATGGTTTCCTCTTCAAGTTTTTGTCTGCTTCACCATGAATCTTTCATTAGCTTCATAATTGTCCATCTCAGTTTCAAACATTCGTTCGTCTTAATCCACCATTCCAGTCCTGTGACAAAACGTATTTAGACGTATCTTGCACAGAACAGGCTCTCTCGGAAAACCCAGACGGTGGTACGCAACGGTAATTCAGAGGATTCGCACAGGGCAAAACCAATTTTGTAGTGAGACAATCTATAAAAATGAATGTTGATAATTAGTAGTAATGAATAAATGCAACTCGAGACTGTGCACCTTTGTACTTGCACTGAAACATGTATTTCCAGCAGATATTTCAGTGATTTCATCTCTTTTAATTCACCTACGATACCCTCTGTAATAGAAGAATGCAGATCGGGCAGAGTGTATCAGTTATGACTTGTGTATCATTTATTCATAATGGCCTGTGGAGAAAGAGAGAAACGTCTCTGGTTCACTTGTATCTATATGATGTACTCCGCAATAAAGTCGTATCCCCAGAAGAACGACAACCCAAATAAAACTCTGACGGTCAAAGTGTTATTATAGGGCTGCTTCAATAAAGTAGTTCTCATACATGTCAGCATAATTACGTTCACGATCATTATCATTCATCGTAAACTAAGCCTTATTCAACAACCGTAGCTTCATTTCGTTGATCTCTCTCAAAACATCCGCTATTCTACATCAACCACATTCAGGTGTATTTACGAAAGCATTTCCTAACGAGATCCATACTTAATGATAGATTTTATACTCAATTCTTTATGTGTTTGTTTGTTGGATAGACAACACCCGTACACAAAACTCAAGATATCCTTTTTGAGGTTAGATAAATAGATTTATTTAAGTTCACTTTGAGTTAATGTTCGGTGGCAAACGTGATTACTGATTACTATTAAAAATTTATGCATAATTTATAATTAATTTCTATTTCTTCTTCTACTTCTTCTTCACTCGTGGGTTATGGAGATTCCATGTCCCGGCTTCATAACACCATCTCTGTCCAGGACGGCCAATGCCCCTCTTCCCCTTGGTCTGTACAGAAAGCTATGCCGGGAGATCCTTTCGTGAGACATTCTTCCTGTGCTGTACCTACCGTGATCTGTATTCAGTTATTTTTTCATTGAAAGAACATATGTTAAGTTCCTGTCTTATATCTTCATTTTTTATTTTATCCATTAGGTTGCAGCGTTTTACTCCCCGGAGGAATTTCATTTCAGAGGCTTGTATCTTCACTTTATCTTCTTTTCTTATTGGCCATAATTCACACCCGTAGAGCAGTTGTCGTACTGTCATAACTTTACAAAATTTTAACAGTGTCTTTTCTAGTTTTATTGAGAAAGTATGTTATTTGTTCCGCAAGTGTGTTGGAAACATGATATTGTTTTCATATTAACATATTTTTTTCTAAAATAACATTTTGTTCTTACTTTCCTTTGATTTATACCCTGTCTAACGCATCACATCACTCTATTGCAATTGACATATGGAACACCATCTTAATAAATAATAATAATAATAATAATAATAATAATAATAATAATAATAATAATAATAATAATAATAATAATCCCGTGCGGAGTTTCTAGTCTCCCGTCGGGCGCCTCCCCAGGTGGCGGATAGGGGAATGCTCACCAGATATGGCGGGTACTGAGGAAATAAAATACTCAGGGCGGACCAAAACTAAGCGAAGAAAATCCAAGAGGCGTCTGTAGTGGAAACCACCGGCAACTTGGTCAGCGTCTGTTCATCCAGAGGATGCGGCTGCAACTACTGCTCCAGGAACTAACAATCCTTGGTTCTACCCAACCAGCATCAGCTGGATATCAATTACAAGCAACAATGATTCGTACAAGCAAAAACAAAAGTACCCCAGGTGGACGATCCACCCGTCAACAGACGGCAACCAAGCATTCGGATTCTGGGGAGCTTGGACCTGTACGAGAGAGCGAGTCGGAGTGCTCTGGTAAACTTCCACGAAAGAGCCACACATACATTGGCACATTCAACATTCGAACGCTGATTCAAACCGGTAAACTACACAATCTCACAACAGAACTTACCAAACAGAAAATCCAAATTCTCGCCCTACAAGAAACACGCTTCACTGACTCAGAAACAATCGACTACAACAACTACAGGATCTTCAAAAGTGGAACTAAGAAAAAGGTTTGCAAAGGAACACCTCTATTCGGCATGGCCTTTGTTGTAGATAAAAAGGTCCTAGATTCAGTAAAAGACGTGAAACCCATCAATAACCGACTCATGACCATGAGGATCAAACATACGAATAAGAATTACACTTTCATCAATGTTCACGCGCCCACAAATGCAGACAACAAAAAAGAACCCGAAAAGACTGACAAATTCTGGGAAGAACTCGGAAATGAAATGTCCAAAATTCCACAAGACGACGTTAAAATTCTCCTCGGAGATTTTAATGCACAAATTGGCAGAGAATACAGATACAAAAAAACAGTAGGCAATTACCCTGCACACAAATTCACTAACAAAAATGGCACCCGGCTCATCGAGTTATGCCAACAGAACAACCTGAAAATTATGTCAACCTCACTACGAAAATCCCCCAAGAAACAGAAAACATGGCGCTCCCCCATCCAACAATTAGGAGAATTCCAAATCGACCATGTTGCAATCTCTTACTTCTACCAGAAAGAAATTCACGATGTACAAGTCCGCAAAGGAGCAAACATAGATTCCGACCATTACCTTTCCCGAATCAAGATCAAATTTACCCCCAAGAGAAAATTCAACAAGAAACCCCCAACGATTCCAAAATTCGACATACACAAAATCCAAGACTCCAAAATTGCTGAAAAATGGGAAGAACAACCAGCAAAAAACTGGGTAAATTTCAAGGACAAAATCATAGAGACTGCCAAATCCTTGATTCCCCTCACCAAAAGACCGAAACATCCCTGGTGGAATAAAGAATGCGAAGTTGCCCTCAATAACAGAAAAAACGCTTTCCAAAATTACAACAGTAACAAATCTGAAAAAACCCACAAGATCTTCCTCGAAGTACGAAAAGAGACATCCAAAACTTTAAGACAAATCAAACGGATATACATTAATGACCAACTGACGTCGATCGAAGATAACTTTCGAAACAATAACACGCACGACTTCTACAAGGTATTCGCCAACCAAATGAAGGGATACACACCACACAACTTATGTTTCAGAAAGCAAGATGGAAAATTGGCATTAACGAACAAGGAAAATTGCCAAGAGTTGGCTAAATACTTCTCACAACTTTTGAATTGTCCGGAACCTACAAGGAGATTCCCAAAGAAACAACCTGACCACACAAATGAAGACTCGTCACCACCAAGTCAAGACGAAATCCACTCCCACATCAAAAAACTCAAAAACAACAAGGCATCAGGTGAAGATGGAATTACCGCAGAATTGCTCAAAAACCTTGGACCCAACTCACTCAAAGAAATCACACAGATCGTCCAAGAAATCTGGCAAACAGAACAAATCCCTGACGATTGGAAAACCGCACTCATTCACCCACTACATAAAAAGGGAGAAAAGTCAGATGTAAACAATTACAGAGGGATTTCCCTCCTTCCAGTTATTTACAAAATTCTCTCGGCCTGTCTTCTGAAACGAACACAAGAACAACTCGAACCAAAATTATCAGATTTTCAAGCAGGATTCAGACCAAACCGATCCTGTCCCGAACAAATCTTCAACCTAAAAACATTAATCAAAATGCGAGCAATTCGAAACAAACCAGTAACATGTACATTTGTCGACTTCAAAAAGGCCTACGACTCTATCGATCGACCATCACTATTCCAGATAGCGAAACACTCACTCTCAGCAAGAAATATGAACTGGAAGAAATCAAAAAAGAAGAAAGAAAAATCATTAGAAAAATACTCGGTGCGAGACTCACTCCCGATGGATACAGATTACAATCTATTAAGACAACTGAAAAGTACTCGAACATAGAAGTCGACATCAGGAAAAGACGACTGAAATTCTTCGGACACATAGACAGGCTACCAAATACTCGACTAACTAAAAGAATACTAAACTATATATTGTAACACTACCGGTTACCTGGGGAACCGGATAGCGGCCCTGACGCTAGCTCAAGTCGGTGATGGAAGGAATTGATACACAGTACGGTGGAAACACAAAAATAAACACTTGTTCACTGGTAAAAATTCACATTTATTCCTGGGCAATATGATTAACATGCCCCAGGGAAGTTACACTCGTAAATTGAATAAAAGGAATAGTGGGAAAATTAGATGAAGAAGAGAAAAAAAATGAAAAGTTAGTTTTAGGAGTTAAGCTTAAAAAACTAAGAAGAATTATAACTAACAATTACAATGGGTGAAATTATTACTGATCAATGTGTCAGAGCGTGACACCGCATTACGAAAAATTTACACAATAGGGCGGTAGCCCTAAACGATACCGCCTGGAGGAGGGTCTTTGTGCGGCCGAGGTCGGCCGTGGCTCGGTCGAGGGCGGCGGCTGGGCGTCCTTCAGAAAAAAATGCAGCAGAGGTCAGTAACCCTCCGGGCTACAGCTGGCGGTCGGTTGTGACGTCACCAAAAGGCGGCGACGCGTGGGCGTCGTTGACGGCGCCCTTCGTAGTCTAGCTGAACTAGCAGATCTGGAAGTTCTAGTAGAAGCTGGTAGTACTAGCTGAACTGGCCGGACGATCTCAGGAACGGAGTGATTAACTATGTGTCTCTCTCTGACTTTTATAATACTTGTCGAACACAACTTCGGACAGTTTAAAATTCGATTGGAGAAACATTCGCCTCTCTTCACGAAGAAAACCCACCCCAGAGAAAATTCTCTCTCCACTGCAATCGGCTCACAGCTCAAAACTCGCAGTAAAATAACATAAGCCCCCACATAGGCATATTCGCCCGAATAATTCCCACCCCCATATAAGTTCCTCTCTCAACTGTCCTCGGTCTAATATTCAAGCTCAAAAAATAATAAGTTTTCCAGAGACACAATAGTCTTTCCCCGACGCCTTATACTCTGGCCCCGTCTGATTGATGAAAAATTTATAAGTCCGGCGAAGGCAAACTTTGCCTCTGACCGACGACTAGCTTCCCGAAAGAAGCTTCTGCCCCGACTGCTCTGCCTAGAATTCAAATCCCTTCTGCCGTTTGGCCCCGTCTGATGCCCCAGCTCTTCTGAAATTCTCTCCGTCGAAATTGTATAAGGTAAACTTTTCCCCCCACCCAATATTCTCGTATGCTCGAGTTCCTTGTAATAGTCGTTTAGCTATTGGCCAAAATTTGTGGCGCAGTGAACTGTTTCCAGCCAATCGCCACGCGAGAAGCCACAGAACCTTCCGCTCTCCACGCCAGCTGTGAGCAAGCAGTGTTATTCCAATTCCTTCTAGAACATCGGCCCGTGCTTGCATCAGGGGGCGCGTTGTCCGTGAAAGAATTATGGATCTGGGTTTCCCCGAAACGAGCGGGCGATCTCGAAATTGCGTAGCCGGCACAGTGAACACGTGTGTCCAGTGAATCTGTCTGCGCCGACCCTCTTAACGACTTCGTTAATGGGCCGGGGGCGGAAGGGACTGTCGCGATAAGCGGAGTCGCGCACGTGTGACCGTCTGCGTAATCTCTCGGCAGGAACCTGGGTGGCCGAGTCTGTTTGTTTAATTTTTGATCCGGTGAATTTCGTTTACAAAATTATGATGAAATCGGTATCGCTACATTAGCCTTCCCCTCCGAATAAAAAAAATTGGAGTTCGAAAATTTAAATTTTGAAAAGCGAGAATTTTTTTTTTGTTTAAGTAAGAATTCAAAAAAAATAGCGATACCAGAAATGAATGCTTTTACCCGTAGTTCTAATAAAATTTCATTTACCATTGTAATTTAGGAATAGAACGCTATTTCTAATTAAACCTAACAAAATTTAAGAAAATTGATAAACTTAGAAAAAATAAAAAAAATTTAGGAAAAGAGAGAAGCGTTTGGTGAGGCCAGGGTGGTTTTGGATTTTCTTTCTGCTTGCCCCAGAAACACAAGTTCTGCGGAGGAATCCACGAGAATCTCACATCTAATACGCCAAGTAAATGCACCGTCGAGTTAATTTCCGTTCCCTTCTTTAGTCCCTCTTTCACTATCCGGTTTAAATTTTGTCCAATTTCCATCTTTAGATTTTCTTCCCCTTTCCTGATATTTTCCCCGTCGGTAATACCTAATTTCTTGAATTGCGGAGGAATCCACGATAATCTCAAATCTAATGCGCCTAGCAAGTGTACTGTCGGATTATTTTCAGTTTCCTTCTTTACTTCCACTTTCACTAATCGATTTAAACTTTGCACAACTTCCATCTTTAGATTTTCCTCCCTTTTCCTGATATTTTTCCCGTCGATGATATCTGATTTCTCGAATTTTTCATGAAATTGGCCGACTTCTGTGCTAAATTTGGGTTCAATTCTAGTCAGTTCGTCGCTCATTTCTGCCGTAATCTCGGTAATACTTCCGATAACTGACTCGCGGTACGCTTCAATTTCGCTGTCACCTGCCTGGAGCTTTTGACTACTTTCTGCTTGAATATTCCCAGAATACGAATTTACATCAGTTCTCGAATTCTCTAATTCTTTGCTCAAATTTTCTACACTATTCTGAATTTTCACGAATCTATCATCGAGACTGTTCCGCACTGTTCCAATCCCACGATCAATTACTGTTTCTAATCTTTCGAATTTTGCGGCATGGTCAGCTAAGCAGCCGTCCAGCCGGTCAAATCTCTGCGAATGTTTCTCGTTAATGTCCGAAATTTGTTCCGAGAGGGATTTCTGATTTTCTGACATTTGAGTCGTGAAGGATTCCGTGAGAGTTTCTTTAAATTCTGAAATTAATTTCGTGTATTCTGACGTTTCTTTCATGAGTTTATCGTTACTTTCTGACTGTTTTTTGTTATTCTCTGAAAGTTGTTCCAAGATGGTTTCCTTGAGAGTTTCCTTGAGTTTTTCGTTACTTTCTGATTGTTTTTTGTAACTTTCTGAAAGTTGTTCCGAGATGGTTTCCTTGAGAGTTTCCTTGAGTTTTTCGTTATTTTCTGACATTAATTTCGTGAGAATCTGGATAAGATCGGGAGTGGTCTCGGACGGTGATTGTTCCCCTGAACTCCCCTTTCCTGCCACATCGATACCCGATTCGTCCAGCATTTTGGAAGTTTTGAATGGATCGCGCACACGATTACAACACACGAGGCACAACACAATAGCACTCACAAACAAAATACAATTATAAAGCAAATCTTTACCAGTCCACAAATTGTTTCTCTCGTAACAATGTCCTTCCATCCATTTATAACAAGAATTTAGTCAAATTTGACTTTAAAATTTGGGCGTGGAAAACCTCAATTATTCGGCCGTCGGGCCCCACGGTGGCCCAATTGTAACACTCACCGCGGTAATTAGTTCATCGAGCCCCACGTTGGATAAGCCAATTGTAACACTACCGGTTACCTGGGGAACCGGATAGCGGCCCTGACGCTAGCTCAAGTCGGTGATGGAAGGAATTGTTACACAGTACGGTGGAAACACAAAAATAAACACTTGTTCACTGATAAAAATTCACATTTATTCCTGGGCAATATGATTAACATGCCCCAGGGAAGTTACACTCGTAAATTGAATAAAAGGAATAGTGGGAAAATTAGATGAAGAAGAGAAAAAAAATGAAAAGTTAGTTTTAGGAGTTAAGCTTAAAAAACTAAGAAGAATTATAACTAACAATTACAATGGGTGAAATTATTACTGATCAATGTGTCAGAGCGTGACACCGCATTACGAAAAATTTACACAATAGGGCGGTAGCCCTAAACGATACCGCCTGGAGGAGGGTCTTTGTGCGGCCGAGGTCGGCCGTGGCTCGGTCGAGGGCGGCGGCTGGGCGTCCTTCAGAAAAAAATGCAGCAGAGGTCAGTAACCCTCCGGGCTACAGCTGGCGGTCGGTTGTGACGTCACCAAAAGGCGGCGACGCGTGGGCGTCGTTGACGGCGCCCTTCGTAGTCTAGCTGAACTAGCAGATCTGGAAGTTCTAGTAGAAGCTGGTAGTACTAGCTGAACTGGCCGGACGATCTCAGGAACGGAGTGATTAACTATGTGTCTCTCTGACTTTTATAATACTTGTCGAACACAACTTCGGACAGTTTAAAATTCGATTGGAGAAACATTCGCCTCTCTTCACGAAGAAAACCCACCCCAGAGAAAATTCTCTCTCCACTGCAATCGGCTCACAGCTCAAAACTCGCAGTAAAATAACATAAGCCCCCACATAGGCATATTCGCCCGAATAATTCCCACCCCCATATAAGTTCCTCTCTCAACTGTCCTCGGTCTAATATTCAAGCTCAAAAAATAATAAGTTTTCCAGAGACACAATAGTCTTTCCCCGACGCCTTATACTCTGGCCCCGTCTGATTGATGAAAAATTTATAAGTCCGGCGAAGGCAAACTTTGCCTCTGACCGACGACTAGCTTCCCGAAAGAAGCTTCTGCCCCGACTGCTCTGCCTAGAATTCAAATCCCTTCTGCCGTTTGGCCCCGTCTGATGCCCCAGCTCTTCTGAAATTCTCTCCGTCGAAATTGTATAAGGTAAACTTTTCCCCCCACCCAATATTCTCGTATGCTCGAGTTCCTTGTAATAGTCGTTTAGCTATTGGCCAAAATTTGTGGCGCAGTGAACTGTTTCCAGCCAATCGCCACGCGAGAAGCCACAGAACCTTCCGCTCTCCACGCCAGCTGTGAGCAAGCAGTGTTATTCCAATTCCTTCTAGAACATCGGCCCGTGCTTGCATCAGGGGGCGCGTTGTCCGTGAAAGAATTATGGATCTGGGTTTCCCCGAAACGAGCGGGCGATCTCGAAATTGCGTAGCCGGCACAGTGAACACGTGTGTCCAGTGAATCTGTCTGCGCCGACCCTCTTAACGACTTCGTTAATGGGCCGGGGGCGGAAGGGACTGTCGCGATAAGCGGAAGTCGCGCACGTGTGACCGTCTGCGTAATCTCTCGGCAGGAACCTGGGTGGCCGAGTCTGTTTGTTTAATTTTTGATCCGGTGAATTTCGTTTACAAAATTATGATGAAATCGGTATCGCTACAATATCCTCACTTAAAAGTACAACACCATGGATGAAAGAAACAAAAAAGGACATGCGACACGCCGACATAACTGACACCTCAGACAAAAACACCTTCCGCAACAAAGTGAACAAATGGGAAGTCAAACCAGAACAACCTAAATCAAAACCCTACAGACCGAAATGGTCTGAAGAAAGAAAACTGGCATTCTCCAACAGAATGAAAGAATATTGGAAAATTAAGAAGAACTCCACAAAAACTAATTAGTACACACAAACGAGTCAATCTTTGTTTAACGTTTTCCATTATTGGGAAAATACGCTAATAATAATAATAATAATAATAATAATAATAATAATAATAATAATAATAATGCCGATCAGATGGCCGAGATCGCTAAGGCAGTAGTGCCGGAGTGGTTTCGGACCAGAAGATCGCGGGTTCGAGTCCCGCCTCGGGCATGGATCTATTTGTGTATGTCTGTACGTGTTGTCCTTTCACCCCCATTATCATCATATCATCATTTCATCTTCCATACCCCCAGGGCTAACAACCGTGGGGGATAAAAATCGGATCCAGCTAAAATGCTGGTCCCCCCAAAAAGTTGTTGCAAGCCGCGATAATAAATAAAAACTGAGCCACGGTAAATGCAGGATGCTTGCATGCGTGGTCCTAGTCGGCCGATTAACGAAATAATAATAATAATAATAATAATAATAATAATAATATTCATTTAAAAGTTCTCTAAACACACTACGGAGCTACCCTCTGTCGTGTCTGTGTATTAGATTTCACGCCCTGCCCAACCGTTCTTAAGAATTCACATGTTTTAATCAAACGTTCGTCCATCTGAGCCCTTTTCATCCCACCTTCCCACTCCTGGCTTGAACGCCGTCGCACTTGCCTTCGCACCTGCCCGTTGCCCTCTTTCTTTGCTGATGATGAAGCATTCCGGTGCGCCATGAGCTAAAGGAAACACCTGGGTACATAAAGAAATGTTTACTTCAACCATCGGGTCATGCTCGCTATTAGGCCACAATCTCCACCACACTTGCACGACGGTGGCGCCTCGATTTCGAGGCAAAGGTTTGCCGTAAACCTTCACCCCCGCGGACTCCCTCTCCGACCCCCAGCTGTGCACTTCCTGCAAAGCCCGGTCGTTCTTCTGGATACTTTGATCAATATTGTGGCTTATTACGAACCGGTCACTTCACACGTTTCGGGGAGCAAACATTTTGACACTTGGGCACTATTCGTGAATTCCATGTAACGGTCCCAAAACTACAAATATAATACCAGGTCGGATGCTTACAAAATTAAAAAATAGCAAGCTATTTACTCAAACAATTAAGCTTGGAGAATACGAATTACTTGGAGTATCCAGAGTTATCTTGTTCAGCGTGTTGCTGATTTCTAGTTGCACCGGCCATAAGCAAGAAAGATCAATGACATGGAATAAACAAGATTTAATCTATTTTCCCTCAATTTCTTGAATGAAAATGAGAATTCTAAGCCTCTAAATTTGAACTGTAAACGGATACCTCCTTTCCTGTAAGTATGAACATATTTTCATCAACGGTACAATAATAAAAAAAATAATTATCTTCACTCAAATGTTTTCATCTATCAATTATATCATTTTTTAAATGTTGTTTGGTTAGAAAAATTCTAATTCCCAGTGGAAAACAACGCCGTTTTGCCTAAAGATTTGCAAGAACAGAGGATTTGTCATGGAACGAATTTGGGCATGGAACGAGAATGGAGCGAATACGAAACGAATGCAGAACGAAATGTTTCTTTCCTCTTAAAGCTCGGAAATAATACACGGTCATGTTTCCCAAGATACGCTGTAAGTTGCTGGAATTTTAAGAGAAGGGTTATATCTCAAATCCAGTCGGTAAAGAAGAAAAAACACGTTAACAGCATAAATACGCCTTGATATTAGAGAATGATTATATAAATGAAAATTATCACAATGCGTGTCCCTATCCGTTACATTCAATAATAATTGGGGAACAGTATTGAGATATAAAGCGCCAGAAAATGTAAGTACGACTCTTCCACGAAATACGTGGAAGGACATACACTGAAGAATTTGTTTGGAGCTAAACTGTTCTAGTCAAATTTCACCGTTCACCAGTGGCACGAATATTCACTAAATATTCACTAAATATTATTACTATTATTATTATTATTATTATTATTATTATTATTATTATTATTATTATTATTATTATTATTATTAGAATGTTAGAACTTCCTACCTTCAGGTCTTCAGATGAAACCAAGCAAGAGAATACACGTACGTATGTTTAATGCTATTTTTTTTTCGTTCTTTGGATTTTGAGATACTACGGAGTAGATTGAATTGGTTTAATGACTTTTGTAATTGGTCGACGTTCACATACGGAGTGCGATGTTACAGGGCTGCCACCGGGTTATGCCCATTTGCAGTTCAAATAAATTTATCTCATCTTACATTGTGAGTTAACATGGAGAAGAGGTCAGAATGAAAATTGAAACAACCTTCATATTACTGTAATAAAGCATTGAAACATTGGCATGCAACACACACGTTTCATCTTCTTCCACGACCTATAATTCATAGTTTAAGCATTCAAGAAAGAGGTCAAGAAACCTGGATTATTCACAACCATTAGAGCATTTTTCTCTAGATGTTTTTAATCCTGAGCCCTGTGGCCTTATTTGGCAATGGTGGTCGAATCAAGCACGGTTATTCAGCAACATCACGATTCCCATCAACTCGGCCGCTCTTTAAGCATTGAAAGCAGCTCCCATCCGCGTGGAAACGGAGCAGTCTGCCGCCGCCGCCGCCGCCGCTTGTGTCAAGTGGTCAGAGCGCAGTGCTTCACGCGTTACATGTCCCAAACGTAACAGAAAACCAATCGTGTTTCGTTCCGTCTTCAGCTAGTACAGCGCGCCACAGAGTCTGTGGAGTCGGACGAAAAAAACTGAAAAAAGAAAGGAAGAAAGAAAGACGTCCGCCGTCGGAGGAGGAGGGGGAGGGGGAGGGGGAGGATAAGAGGGCTAAAGAAGTGGAGGGAGGGGCAGGTAACCGGCAAAGAAAGGGCGCGTTTCACAAAGCGGTCGCGCGGTTATTGTCCAGCAGACTTTGAAATGGACGCGCCGCGGGGGGCGAAGTGGGGGGGATGGGGTGGGGTGGGGAGAGGGGGGAGGCAATCCTCGTGCGTAGAACGGCGGGGGGGAGGTGGAGGGGGGGAGGAGATGTCTCCACAGAAACGCATACCCGGTTGTGGAACAGTTTCCGTAGCCGAGAAATGGAGTAGTTGTCTTCTATCTTGATATAGTTTTCTTTCTGTTGCTGTTAGAATGGGCAAAATGGCCACTACTTTAATAGATAAAACCAGTATAAATTAGTTATTTAACTACTGTCTTTTTTTGCCGCAAAAAGCCCATGAGCTGCGACGCATGTATCCCGCATGTTAATAAATCACCGCCTTGCCACGGCAATTGATTGTGAACGGGGGTGGGGGATCATGAAAAAAAAAGTTGTCTTCGTTGGAGAAGTCATTTGTCGTTGGGTTATTATTAGAGCTCAAGCACTTTTTTGGTCTGATAAAAAAGCATTATTATTAAATAGTAGTCATGTATGAATACATGCATGGCTAAAATATGGGTGGAAAAACGTACGCAAAATCATGTCAATGGCCACTAAAAAATGATTATATATTAGTTCAAATATCGGCCTTGAAGACCTCCTGAAGCCTCAGCTCAGACTTTTTGTAGCCGAAGAATGGCAGCCGGCTTCAATGAAACGATTCCAATAATCATAACTGTATCATCTTGCACTCTGGGAACTGCTTTTAACACTTCGTGAACTTTAATCCCTCGCCTCCCCAGTTTTTAACACTTTCTGCTTAATATCACGCCACAGCACGTGGAGAAAGTCAAAACAGAACATTGCACAGATGTCGAGATTTTTGTTTCGAGCTTGATCACGATCGGCGACAGAAGGAAAGAAAGCAAAATAACTATTGAACTCATAATTATTTCTGAAGCATTAAGTGTCCAAAATGGAGGCTACGTGCAGTAGAGGTTAACCATTATAAGATATATTTAATATGAATAAATTATAATATGCGATTAAAAATATCTAATGTAAGGTATCCTATCAAAAAATGAATTATTTACATTGAGTATATTGCCGTACATGTTAGTGTTTACCACTTTCAGTTTGACAGTAAAGCGCGGGGTCCAAAAAGACCCCAGGTATAGTATATGGTACAAAATAGCAGACATGGTACGACGGTTAACGCAGGAGGAAGGCGGCCATATTTTTGTATATACTCCCCAAAAGAAACCGCATTGTTCCAATCCCGTTTCGATCCTTACTTCGCAATGCACCTCCGAGCAGAGTATGCAAGTTCATTTTCCAACAGACGTTAAGTGATTCAAGTGCGAGGAAGGAAGTACATGGCGCAAGTGGAGAGGGTGGGTCCGTACTCAGTGTCATGAGAATACTACCCTCAGTGGTCACGAGTGGAAATCATCCAGTCATGTTGTGCTATGATTCACAAGAAACGGGCTTGATGTTGGTATCTCGTTTTCGAAGAAGTCATTAGATCGGGAACTTCGTCTGTTGAAGTTCATGATCTTGTTCAGAGAGTTTGGTTGAAATGCCAACGTTAAGATAATCATTTTTGAATTTTCCGCAGGATGCGTGCCTTTAGAGGGTAGCAACCTCTGGAAGCATTTTCTTGAAGATTACGAGCTACCACGATACATTCGTAAGGTAATAAAAGAAAAGAAAAATTCGTCGATTTCTTAATCAACGGTAAAATATAACACTACTAGGAAGAGAAATATATTTTTATCAGTTCAATGTAAAAACATCCAAGTACAACAAGAAAATTATTATTATGTAACTTTTATTCTTTTCATTACATGCCCTCTAATAATGATTTTGAATAATGCGATTTTACAATAATTAAGGAGTTATATAATATGTTTAAAAAGCATCTCCAAAAGTATCCACTGGTTTTGGTCCTTGAAGATGTCAGTGCGACCCTACAGTGGTTAAAATCCACAATCATACCAACCGACATTGCTTTCTAAATCATAACATTTCCTCACTGTTTAGCCATACACACTCCTGTTCTTTTTTGTGCTGCGCACATGACGCGACTGGTTACATAAAACTTCGTATTTCCGTTTTTTCGTATTTCCGTTTTTTCGTATCTCGTATCACATCGTATTCATCTTCGTATCACATCTCGTGTGTGGTGGTGCATTGAAAGTTGTCGAATTATTTCGGCGTATAATGTCTGTCCGCATAGTTTTTTGCTTGACGCGGAAACTTAAATTGCTAATATCAAGGACCTGAAATATTGAGCGTTTTTCTTTGACGGTACAACTAAGCAACTAATAAATCATATACACGTCAAATGAAGCAGATATTGCATCTTTCTTTTTCAAAAACTACACTGAAATAACGCGTTCTAACTATAGAAATAAAACAGCAAACCGTAAACTTCAGTCTTACTAGAATATCAAGTAGAACAGCAAAAAGAGTGTATTAAAGTTAGCAAAAAATACTATTGGGGATTTAACCGGCATTATACTAGTAGGTATAGCGTTTATCAATGCTCTTTCAAATAAATGACAAATTGGTCACGTATTATGCAACGGATTTGCTTGTCCACTCTCATATTCGCCCGTTATCTAGTTTTCTTTCGCTAACATCAATAAATCCAATACAGTATATTTTCTAACTTTCATTTGTTCGTATTACCACCTTCAAATTATGTACCTCACAGTACATTAAAATTTATTCCCACCATATATTCACTATGTACCCTCACCCTTATAATTAAAAATGTGAATAGTATCATTCAAAAAACTTAGAAAAATGTCTTCAGAGTATCTATGAAATAGTGTCTCTGCAACTATCAGAGTATTTTGCTTAAAATTACTTCGTAATACGCTTAGTAATGTATCAAGTACTTTCAAAAAAAAAAAAAGAAAAAAAGAAAATCCCGTATGTCCTCAATTAAAAAACGAAGTAAACATCAAATATCATTGACAATAAATCATCATAAATGTACCGTGACAAAATACACAAACTCTAAGCAAGTAATTATCACGTCAATAGAGTCACCTCCACCCTAAGAGATTTACGATCGGGCAGAAGGCCGCTAACAAGTGAGAGGCGCGCTTCATTTGTCATTTGCGTCAGGCGCGCGCCCTCTGCAGCGATAAGCGCATCTCGCCGCGAAGCTCCCAGCCGAGAACACAGCAGCGGCCGGCCGGCCCTCCAGCAGTGTCCCCGGTCGCCCGCTCGCGCGGATCGCGATTAATCAACATCGACAAACGCACGCGCCCACGCGCCTCCGCTGGCACCTTCTTCCCCGACTCCCACCTCTACCGCCACCGCCGCAGCTGCACCCACCTCCGCCGCCCCAGCTAAAGCCATTCCCACCTCCAGTCAGTAAATGTAAAATTTTCAAACCTCCTACTTTTGCATTATCCTATTTTGATTGATAAGAAATTAAAATTAAACTAGTCAAGTAGTATAAAAACATAAACATTTTAATAACAAAAGTTTCAGCTCTGCTTCTAGTAACAAATAAGTTTATTCATTGCATATTAAACCCCTGTGATTGTCTCCTTAAATTACTGAATTTCAATTTTTTCCCGACCTTTCATTATATTACAAAATTTCGTTATTCGTGCTAACAACACATCAATCCAAATAAAATTGTCGAACGTATTGGTTAACCAGAGTCACCTGCCACCGAAGCCCACTGGCAACACCAATATATACATCTTCATTAGAGCAACGGCAATTGTCTGAGCAACCGACACAGACACAGCAACAGTCATAGCCACAGCTTAATACATAGAGCAGCAGCCATAGCCGTAGCCTCACCTATAGCCATAGTAATAGTCAAACATGTTCAACCGGAAGTACAGTCATGGCCACCTCCACCTCTTCGTGCATCTGTTCACATCGCGCCAAACAGAACGTTCCATCGGCAGCCCTGTATGGGTTAACACGCTTTGCGGTTAGGAGGGCGAGGACAGAGCGCAGGGGTCGCAATAGTGACGAGAAGTTGGCGCTTACGGCGGATTCGACCCAAGTGGTGTCGGCGGTTCCGCCAGGAGAGAAGCAACTACTAGTATACGTCTTAGGTACTGCACGAACGAGACGTTTAGAGGCCCGCGCAGCAAAAAATCCTCTACCGCACAGGGCCAGGCCTTCCGCACGCTGCGAGTTCGTGCAGCATGTGGCGTTCTGACCGCTGTGGTGTTGTTCCGAAACCCTAGGTCAGGCGGCGTAGAGGCACAGCGTAATTCAGCATACGGAGCAATGTTTATCAATATATTCACGATCGTGGTGACGGGACATAGCGAACTCCTGGCTCCTCTCTCCGCGTTATGTGTCCCCTATACGCCTGGCGCACGCAATATATAAGCCATCAAAAAAACTGCGAGCTCGATGACCGGTGAAGCGAACTGAATTGTTCATAAAGCCCATGCACGTATCGGTAATATCAATTATATAACCCATTGGCTCAAATCTGAAAAGAACAATAGTATTGCCGGTAGTCAGTAATTGAAATTTCAGATTAGCAGGTATGCATACTTGTGTCCATCTCACATCAATATCCGATTAAAATAAACATGTGATTGGTGGTTTTAATCGAAATACTTAATACATAACATTAAAGCCAATCTAATTTATAGCATAATCATACTACTGACATTACTTGATAGCGAGGCATCCTATATACTGACTTTTTATCGGAGATTTAAAAAATAAAAATAAAAACGTGAAATGCAGCGATTGGGGAGACGGTAGTTTTTTTTGAAACGAATTGAGTTGACGATACACCGGCAGGTAAACGATGTATGAGTATATGCAATGCAAAGGTAAAAAGATCATCAAAAGCAAGTGAAATCCAAAGGAAGAGAGATGAAGTGGAAGAACGTAAAGCAGAAAGGAGATGAAGAGGGCAGAAGGGTTGATGATTTGGTGGACAAGACGTCCGACGAGCATGAACGGCAAGGGATGCAAGGTTTATAATTATTCCCCACACCTGTGCTAACGGAGTAATGTTGACGAGAGCACACATCTTCAAATATCACCGAATGTAATTATTGTCTTCGCCTTATAATAAAGGTTATTCCAATGCAATTTTTAAACACATTCATGATTAAGGAGATTCCATTGAAAACAATACGTGTATCGTTATAACAAACATATTTGGTCTTACATACACACAATAAAATCATAAATATGCCTTCAATTTTCCTACTTTAAAAATGAAATAAATTGCTGTTATAAACTACTTATAATTAATGTGCACTTAAAAACGGTCTTTATCACAAATTACCATGTGGAATTGCTGGTCTCTCCCACAAAGTCAAGTAAATTGAAGAAATAGTAATAATTGAACTGGCAATAAACACATTTAAAAAACGTGATTTGACAGTTTTGTTAAGCTTTCCGGGAGCAAACACGGCACCCTGCGAAAAGGTGGTAGCAGCAGCAGCAGCTCCGAGGCAGCAAGGGCGCCGGCGGCAAGGCAAGGAAAGGCAAAGCGGCTGCAGCGCACGAGGCCCGACGCCACCGCGCAAGGGCTTATCTGCGCTCGGACACGGCCCTCGCAGCCGACCTCCGCTGAAAGCGACGCCGCCTATCAGATCGGCGCGCGCTCCGCGGACGGCGACGACGCGACGACGCGACGCCGCCGCCGCCTCGGCCACCTCCGCCCCCTCGCTCATGGACTCACGTCACCATCTCCTCCTCTGCTCCACCGCCTTCACCGACTCCGCCACCGCCGTCTTCGCCTCCTCCACCCCGCTCCCCACGTACATTGACTCCGCCTCCACCTTCGCTTTCGCCTCCGCCCGCGCGTCACCGTCATCACCTCCTCTGCTCCGCCGTCTCCTCTCCCGCCTTCACCGACTCCGCCACCGCCGTCTTCGCTTCCTCCACCCCGGCTCCCACGTACATCGACTCCGCCTCCACCTTCGTTTTCGCCTCCGCCCCCGCGTCACCGTCATCACCTCCTCTGCTCAGCCTTCTCCTCTCCCGCCTTCACCGACTCCGCCAGAGCCGGTGGATACCAGAAACCAACTTCTCCACCTCCTCCCCCGCGTTCATCGACTTCGTCTCCACTTTGGCCTACGTTCCCGCCCCCCGCATCTCACTTGTCTCCACCACTACTTCCTCCGCTCCATCGCCTTCCCATCTCCCGCCTCCCCAGCTTCCAGCCTCCGCTTGGGTCTCCGTCCCCACCACCTACACTCTATATTCCCTTCTTACACCCACGTACTTCGCCTACGCTCCCACATATGGCTTGCTCGCCGACCCTGCATTTCTCGTCTCTCTCTCACTACTTTCGGATTCACTATCACCACCTTCTCTGCCTCAGCCGCCTTCTCCTCGCCCACCCCCGCTTTTGCCTCGATCCCCAGCGCCACCGGCTCCTACAGCTTCTCTTCCCCCGCCCCCCTCGCCGACTCCCGCATCCGCTTCCACAACTACCGACACTTCTGTCTCCAACGCCTTTTCCTCCGCCCTCTCTGCCCCCCCCCCCCCTCCCCGTGTCCGCCAACTCTCCTTCTTCCGCCTCCGGCACCGCCTGTCTTTCTCTTCACACCCTTTGCTCCCGCGTTCCTCCAACTCTCTTCTCCTCCCCCCTCCGCCCACATCTACATCGTCACCGGCTCCTTCGCCTTCCTTTTTCCCCGCTTCGCCTCTCCCATCCCTGCATTCGCCTGTGCTGCCGGCTCTGCAAATGGGGCCGCCGCCTTTCCCTCCTCCACCAGTCCCCGCTTCCGAGTCCGTCACCTCTTCTTCCGCCTCCGCCAACGCCTCGCCCTTCGTCTTCGCCGCCTCCGCCCCCCGCGAACCTCCTCGATTGTGCCGCCTCCTCTTCTAGCTCCGTTTCCACCGCCCTCGCCTTCTGCGCCGCCTCCGACACTGACGTTGCCCCCCCCCCCCCCTTCTATCTCTTCGATTTCTTCAGTATCTGCTTCTGTTTTCCTGTCTGCGTCACATCAGCGTAATCCATGTTCTTCCTTAAACCTGCTCTTACGTAATCTCTCTCAAAAAAGCTGTTCTTGCTATGGCGTACTCCATCGCCCCATCCTGTCACCATCTGTTTTCGAAAGTGATAATATCCTGAGAAAATATTTTGTGGATCTATGTTTTGCACAACATCCTACAACATCTGAACCTACCATTCCTAATATTGTGAACAGAACTCTGCTGGCAACTCAGTGCCTGTCTCCGTCGCCGTTTCTGAGGTCTTAGTTGGACATGCCATCATGCAAGAAGAATAGTGATAGTACTTATGTGAAACATTGTACATCTAAACAGACACGTAAGAGAAAGATAATCAACGAATAACATTGTTACTCTTAAATTAGGAAGCATATCAAACAGTATTATCGAGGGAACTGGCTTTCATAAAAAAAGTGTAGTTAAATCTTGGAGTAATTTCAAATTATATTCAAGAAATAGGAATAGAGGTTACAATTTTATTAAATTGTGTAATCTAAATTTATGAATGTAAGGGAAATATGCGTGGTCAGACGAGAGCAAGCCTCATGGCCTGAGTCTCGACACGTAAAATAAGGCATCAATTCAATTAATCTATAATTAACACGACCATTTACAAAATCAACCATTGTGATTATACTCGAATCAATACCAATACCAGATCTTGGCGTAATGAATTAAGGAATAAAAAACAATATTAATGTTTTCTTCAGACATCCCTAATGATCACCTTCAGCGCGTTAATCCGGCCGTCGGGATTGCTCCGGGAGGAGAGACTGCGGTCGAAGCGTGACTTCGGGACGGCGAAGTCGGAGAAGATGCTAAACAAGGCAGCATCGGCGGCGACAGCGGGCGCGAGTCTGGCCGCGGCAGTTTCACCGAATCTGCGCGATAAATCTTCATTAGACGGACGCGCTTCGCTCGGACCGCTGCTCCAGCCACCCCCGCCCCCGACACCCACCTCCTCCGCCAGCGCGCCGCCGCGCCGCGCCGCGCAGTCGAGGGCGAGCGACAGCCCGCTTATTCTCGCGTGAACTTGTAATCTCGTTTGGCTTCTCCTCAACTAATTTAATGCCTCGTTATTTCTTGCTTTTTAATCTGTCTTAATAATTAACTCCCTCTCCCTCTCTTTCTCTCGGCCATTCACATAAACAAGTGACTGACGTCAAGCGCCCGCCGGTCGCCGCGCGCGCATCTGACGTGCGGGAGGGCGTGCGGACGAGCGGGCGTGCGGGCGAGCGGGCGGGCGGGACTTACCGCACGCGTGGCCTCGCGTTGCTGCACCCGCTGCCAGCCTCCCCCCGTCCGCACGCCGATAAGACAACTAATTAAGCTAATGAAGAAATTTGTAGTGTATAACAAGAAACAAAAATTACAGCGATGCGTTGCGTTCCATTACTCCGCGACGGAAGCCGGCCCTCGCAGAGGGGAGAAGACGCGCCACCCGCCGTTTCGCCGCCCTCCGCGGGGTACATTTGACAACGCCGCGCGGCGCGGTGCGCGGCACCCTCCGCGTGCCGCCCCCCTCCCCACCTCCCCCTCCCCCTCCCCGCCGACGCCCCTCCGCGGAAGAGAGCGCGCGAGAGCCGCGGGGTCGCTCCGAACCTCCTCGCGCGCACACGCGGAAGCGCTGGCGCGGCCCAGAAACACGCAATAAAAGCGGAGGAGGCTTATCGCCATATAAATTAGGCCCGCTTCACACGGCGCGGCCGCCGCGCGCTTCGTTCAAGGAGCATAGCTCTTCCGACGCAGCCACCGCCGGAGCCACCGCCGGAGTCACGGCCGCACCGCCGCCCGCCGTGGAAGGGGGTGGGGTCTGGAGGGGTAGGTTTCGCCGACCCTCCGGCGACGACGAACAAAGGGACCCGAGCAGGTAGAACGCCGCGACCGGCGGCACAGTGAGAAGGCTCCCATTTAAAGCCGTGTTCTGCTAGCGGTGGCGCGCGGCCCCTCGTGCGCTTCTGGTGGGCGAAGTTCGGCGTCTGCTGCCGCAGCAGCCGCCACCCGCTGCACGTGGGAAGGCCTCCATTCAAAACCAATGCTCTGCTACACGGCCCGCTGCTGCGTGGCGCGCCACGCGCTGCACGTGGGAAGGGGCCCTTAGGCCCGCTTCACACGGCGCCGCAGAAGCGCTCGAACCCGCCGCAGAAGACCCTCGGGCGACGACGAAGAAAGGGACCGAAGCAGGTACCTGCTGCGGCCCCTTTGTCCGTCGTCGCCGGAGGGTGTTCTGCGGCGGGTTCGAGCGCTTCTGCGGCGCCGTGTGAAGCGGGCCTTAGGCGGGCGCGGTATCGCGTCTAGATTTCGTTGCTGGGCGCGCGCCCACCCTCTCTTTAAAGGCGCGTCAAAGTACGACGTGTGCCCGGGGGAAGGATAAAGCTGCAGCTCACGTGTTTATAGAAGTGAATAAGAATTGAGTAGCTGCGGTGTATGTGCTTCACTTTTCGTTTGCTGGTTGAGAGACCGATTCAATAGTCATTGATTTATCCCGGGGGTCAATTGCGATTATCAACACTGGGTGGGAAAACTTATTGTTTCTAGTAAGAATGTGTTTATTAATCGTTACTCTGTTGCTAAAGTCTCCGATGATGCAGATACTCAAATATAATCGTACGGGAGTTGAGATACATGTGGGTGGAAGGTGGTAAGATATAAAGAGAAATGTCAATCAAAAAAGTATTCCATTTTTTTAAATGCGATGGAAAATTAAAGAAATGTATTTCAATGCCGAGAATGCAATATAGTAAACATAATTAAGCGATGATTATCCCCCTTTTTAAGGTGAGGAATAAGGCCCGGTATTCGACAATAGTTCGTAAAACGTTCTTTGTATCTTTACACCCTGACATTCCGGGACCAATTTGTGGTATGTAACAAATTCATTATATGTATGTACCACTTACATTCCATTATAATGCACAGTATGCTTATGAAGTACATTTCAATTATAAACAGTTTTGAATTAAATTAATGCATTTTAAGATAGTTCTGTAATTGGTTTGAAATCCATGTTTGTTTAATTTCTGTAGGCACAAATATTTAACATCAGCAATTCTGGGAAAGTTAACATCCATAGCATTTTGTGTTGAGCAACTGAAAAGTGCAGAAAAAAATAATGCGTTGACTTTTATAAACGGCGAATTTAATGTTCAAGATGTTTTCAAACTGAAAATCTCAGAGTTCATGCATGCTATCAAGTAGTTTCCTCAACCATTGCAATATCCTTCCTCATTCACCAGCTCGCTTTCAAGCACCATTTCTGACAGGAGAACATTTGCAAACGGAATTCGTGCGTTTCATAACAGGATATTTAAGAAAAAACACAAATAATACTTGTTTAATGTTCTCCGATTGTCCCCAGCACGGAGGTTTCTTCTGCAAGCTTCCGACAGGGAGGTCCTAGGGTTCAAGTTCCGACGACGGCAGGGTTTTCTACATTTGCTTGTCAGCAGGGTCGAATTCAGCCGACTTCTGGAGCACAATGCTAGCGACCGGCTGCTCTGATCGATAGTTTTCCGTGGTTGCTCCAATCTACACCAGGCGAATGCTGGAACAGTACCCCAGATCTTCCAAAATAATTTCCTCAAACTTGCCACTCATGCACCCTGGTTCATCTCAAACATTCAACTGCATAAAGAATTTAATTTACCCCCTATACTTGACCATATCGCGCTCCTATCTAACAATTTCTTCTCCAAAATAAACACAATAACCCAAGCCACCCATTACGGCCTAGCCACCACCTACCAGCTCCCAACAAGAATAAAAAATAGATATCCATTAGATTCATTCCTCAGCATATTTTCAGAACTCAATTAATCACATAGGTGCTCTGTGAGTTTCCTATTCATGTGTATTTAGATTTAGTTGTAAGATTAGCATTTAAGTTCAATGTAAGTCATAAAAATACATATGATGTAGTATACATAATACTGAACTATGTACATTCGTTCACTAATAAAGATATACTAAAAAAAAGTACCCTAACGAATGGGCTCTTCACCCCTTACCTATACACACACTAACAAGTAATACACTACCATACACACCGGGAACTCTGAGATTGTCCCGTGTGCGGGGTGCCCCGCTGGTGAGTGATACCTTGACGGAGAAAAACTCGCTGGCCGACGTGTAGGATTTCGCCATCCAGCAGAAGAAGAAGAATGCGACCTCCGACGATAAAAACATGCACTACACTTACGGTACTAATGACATTAACAGCTGACTCGCCCGAAAACACTAAGTAATCAATCAACTTAACACGAATAGGCTCCTTAACACAATTACAAGCCCAAAAAAACGAAATTAAATTTTCAACCCCCCTCCCATCTTCCGCTCTGAAAACAGGTGCCCCCTTTCCCGAGCCCCCCGGGCCTCGGTGGGGCCCTGTTTCGACATTCTTTATCTGGCGGCGGCGGCGCCCCGCGGAAGGACGATACTAATTTAGGAAGCGTGATTAAAATTGCGAGGTGCGCCGCGTACGTTTTCTGAATGCAGCGGCGCGTGGCGTGCGATAGCTCCATAAAACCGGGCGTTATCTGGGAATTACTCGTGTTTAATCCCGGCAAATGCGCGCCGATTGGAGGCTGGGCCACCGCCACCGCCGCCGCATTCAACGTGGGCGAGGGCGAGAGCGAGGGCGAGGGCGAGGGCGAGGGCGCTGGGCGAGCGGTAGGCGAGGGAGCAAGAAAGGGACAATGGGCGAACGGACCAGGACAGCAGAAGACCGGGGGCACGTGGGTTTATGGTAGGTGGGTGAGGAAGGAGGGGACGACTGTGGGTAGGATGGCGATTGGGAAGCTCGAAGCAGCCAGAGATGCAGGGTGGAAATGGCGTGGGCGTGGATAGTGGGCACGGAGGCGAGCGGCCGACAACGTTGTGTGGAAGGAATAACCGGACAACAGGTGTGAGCGAAGGGCGGTTGCTAGTGGGAATACGTGTGTGTGAAGAGCGTGAGCCGCTCGAGTGGCAAACGCAAGGAGGAGAAGGAGGACCAAGAGAGATAAGAAAGCGAGTGAGGAAATGAAAGCGGCAACGTAAGAGGGAAAAGACTGGAATGTGCAACCGAGAGGGTGAGTGTGAGAGAGGAAAGGGAACGGGGGTGCGGAAAGGGAACGGGGGCAGTGGCGGTGGGCCAGAGGGTTGGAAGAAGGCGAATGTGTGAGGGTGCGAAAGGCAAAAGCGGCGGGCTGCAAGGGCGGGACGGGGCGAACGAAGGTGGACAGTGACGAAAACATGTAGGTTGGGTTGAGCGGGAACGCCATGACGGTGAGGTGTGGACGCCGGTAGGAGCAGACGGGGTGGGGAGGGAGAAGTGGTGGGAGGTTCGTGGCGCGAGGAGACAGGCGGAGGCTGACGTGTACGGCGGGGACACGTGAGGGAGCGGGTGGAAGCTAGCGGGGTTTGGCGGGGGTGGGAAGGGTGGGAGGGGCCGGCGGTGACAGGCGGTAGCGGGCGGGGAGGGAGGAGCAGGAGGGGGAGTCGAAGGAGGAAGACGGAGACGGACGCAGGCTGACGGATGGGGAGGGGACACGTGAGGGGCCGGGTGGAGGACTAACGGAGTTTAGCAATGGGAAGGAGTTGACGGGGTTTGGCGGGGACACGACTAGTGGGCGGCACAGGTAGGAGAGGGCAGGGACAGGCGGGCGGAGCAGGCGGGTAAGACGGGGACACGAGAGGGGGCAGGTTGAGGCCAGCGGGGGCTGGTAGAGACATGCAGTAGGAAGCGGGAGAGCCAGGCGACGGCAGGGGCAGGTGCGGGTTGCAGCGGGAGGGGCGAGCCGTGGGCGGCCAAAGGGGGCGGGCGGGGGCGGGCGGGGGTGTCCGAGTGCGCGGGCGAGCGGGCGAGCGCACGGGCGAACGCGCGGCGCTTCAGAAATTCCGCCAGCCTCCAAACTTCCGCGTTAAGCCCGGGCGAACTCGGGCCGGGCGGGAGGGCCGGCGACGGCGCAACACGTGGGGGCGGCGCGGGGGCGGGGGCGGCGCCGGGGGCGGAGCGTCGTTAATTCCGCAGATGGACCGTCCGAGGGCGAGAGCCGGAGGGTTTGGGTGATGCGCGGGGGGGGGGGGGGCGTGTAGAGTGAGGGGGGGCGTGAAGCACCGAGGCTTCCCGAACATGGAAGGAGGAGGTGGAGAAAGTTGTTCGAGTAACAGGTGTAGCGAGGGGAATCAGTTGATCACTGAATGCAACCGGCCGACGGAAATTTGGAGAACGGGCGCGAATGTTAAATGTAACAATGGCCGAGTTCTTCTGGACGTCTGTTCGTGTTTGCCAGGTGTTCGAAACGGTAGGAACTTCAAGGGAATTATGTTGTATCGAGAGAGTGATGAAGACCATGAAGACCAAAAATATAGTTCAGAATGAAAAATGCATGCATTTGTATTGAGCTAAGATGTCGGGGCCTGTACAATCTGCGGGCTACGCTATGGCGGTTCTTGCCATTCTGTAACATGTTATTAATTTTTTAACCAACTCTTGTGTATTTAACATTGTGGTGCAATGGAAGAACACAAACGTTGGCATAGAGATTGATGCAATTATCTGACCAGAATTAGCGTTGGCGAAATTCTAAATAATATTCTAAGAAGTGGCGATAAGAAAATGTGACGGAAAGTTAAAAGTTAGAAGAGGAAAAACCTCTCAGAATAGGGGATAATACACACATCAGAATAATGATAATAAAGACACCTCACAATAATGACGAACCGGAGTTAACATAAAATGACAACTGGCATTACGGTCCGATACAGTCAGTGTGATGTTAGGTATTTAGTAATCAGATACTGGTTGCTTTGTCCACCATAAATGTGACGAAAGAAGTAAATCTGCATTCTCAGTGCATCTGCCTCTACTGCACGAAATAAATTGCAAATCGGCTAAGCGAATTCGTGCCAGGTTAAACATGAGAATACAAGAGTAAAGGACAATAATACACAGATATCAGGAACACTGGAAAGGAGAGGAATAAAGTGGGTTATAAACACTCGACAGTGGAATGACAAATTCGCAAGATGCTTCGGAGCGAAGACTGCACGGTACCTGTCAGGGTGGACGCGAGTACAGAGAAAAGCGGTACGACAGAGGCTGGCACGTCGGCAGCGGGGATGTTAGCAGCCGATTATTAGAGTGGAAACAGCAGGCGGGAAGTTGGGAGCGCGGAAAATGGTCACGCGGGAGGAAACGGGCCAGCGACGTATGGGCAGAGCGGGGGGGCGGGAGGGGGAGGGGGCAGACCCAGGGGCGAGCGGGCGGGCGCCGGCGCGGGCGCGGGCGTGGGCGTTGGCGGCAGCTTTGTCGAGCCGGCGGGAGAGGCTACCTGCGGCTTACGGGGCCTCTTCGCCCGAGGGCCCCGCCCCCGCCCCCGCCCCCGCCCCCGCCCCGCTTTCCGCTCGGTCCAACGGCGCGAGCGGCGGGCGCGGCTAAGCACGGAGTAAGTACTGGCGAGGGCCCGCGCTCGCCTCTCCACCGGCACTGGGAGGATCGCCCGGCGATACACTTGCATACGGCGCCACTGCCCGCCGCCGCCGGACGGACTTGCCAGAGTAGTATTTAGATACGTGCGCGCTGCAAATCTGCGAGCGTATTGTGAAGCTTAGTCGGCATGGAAAGCTGAAAATGTATCAAAACGTCGATCAGAGATCGATTTCGGAATATGTATGTATCGTACCCAGCCGAAACGCCTAATCCGCTTTTGTCGCGGATTCAAGCTGATGTTCTGCTGTTCAATATTGTATTCTCCCTGTAAAGACTTTCTTCGATTTTCAATTTGTGGGTATTAAAGGTACAGTACTGATTTTTTTGAAATAATTATTACATTACATGTTTAATGAGAACGTAACAACCAAAACGTACTTCTTATTGAATTTAAGTGCTACCTTGATAATTTTTAATTGTAAAATTGAGTTTTTAAATTGCTTTCTTTCTCAGTTAAACTCAATACGTTAAAACTAATGAGCTAGAATTATGTCGCAACTATTCTATGATGATAATAATAACAATAATAATAATAATAATAATAATAATATAGTTTTTATATTGACCTTACTATACTGAATTCAATACTAAAAAAAGCGAAATACTCGTGAAAATGTGAAAAACTTCCAAAATCAAATCTTCTATATTGAGACAGACTAAATCGCCGCAATTCAAAATATTTCGATTGTCCAAAATCTTATACACAGCGATCGCATCATGAAGTGCAAACTTCAAAAGTTTTCATGTATTAAATGTAGAAAAACGATAAGAGAGGTTTGATGTTCTAGTGACGTGCTGTATTACGAATAGTAAGTAGTTACAGTAGATGTAACTTGATTTACTAGAATTATTATATATAAAGGGCAACAGAAATTCTATCAACTTGCGCTTGGATAAGAATGATTTCACATCATTTCTTCATTTGATGCGAAGTGTGGAAGTGTAGTGAGTATACGATTAAGTGTGTGTAAACGATGAGGACAGGACAGGACAAGGAATAGGAAAGAAGGATCGCGCGCGGTTAATAGTCCGTTTGTAAAGGTACAGCTCCGGCATTCGCCTGGCGATGAGCGGAGAAACCACGAAAAACTACCGACCAGCGCAGCCGGCCGCTACAATTCTCCTCCAGACAGACGCTGAATTTGACCGAGCTGTCTGGCCATTGTCAAAAATCCTGCCACCGTCGAGAGTCCAACAGTAGGTCCCCCGGGTCAGAGGAACTGCACTGACATCAATTAATGCCCTGAGCCATCTATGCCGGTACGAAGATTCGAGCTGTCGAAGTGCATTCAGCGACACAAAAAATAAGAAAACAGAACTGTGGGTTTGGTGGTATAACGATTAGGATGTTATACCTAATTTCGCGGATACAAACGTGATTGGAGACATGGATTTTTAAGTGAGAAAAAATCCTTCGTACGCCTTCCTTGGAGAGGAAGTAAAGCCGGCTGTCACATGTTGTAGATTTATTGCTTGTAAAAGATTCTCAGACCCAAAAGAAGACGGACCAAAAATCATATCGCCTGTTTCGTCATGTGATACCTCCTTTCTCCGCCAGATGGTCAAAAGACCGTAGTGAAATTTGCGTGGTCAGGCGGAAGAGCAGCCCTGATGGCCTGAAAAGAAGGCGTAACCGAGTCGAAGCGAGCACTCACCGGCCGCTGCCACCGGCGCCGCCGCGTCCGCCGCTCGCGCTGGGAGGCACGGCCACGGGAGGCTGCAGCCGCCGCTGCTAGCAGCGCCTCCGCCCGCGCAGCCGCAGCAGACGGTCACCTGCAACGACACGGCGGGCCGCGTTCGCATCACCGCTCGCCCACGCACCAATCTCTCGATAGCATCACCGCCGGTTTTGCAATACCCTTGCGCTGCCCGCTCCATACACGCGTGTATACACGCCTGTGGCGGAGGACGCTGCGAATGTGAATGTTGTGAAATGTCTTAAGTTGCAGAAACGACACGTTCATTAAACTCTATGGTTACCGGAGACATTTCGTGAAAATATATATGGATGGTTAAAAAGGAGTTATCTTCAACGATAAAAATTTATGTGGAAAATAATTTCTTTTCACCCATCCAGATACATTTATTCTCGTATTCGTAGAATGGGTAATATTATGGAGTCCAAAATGAATGTATTACTGTTATTTATTAAATTTATTCTTTCAATCTTGCAAATATTTCAAGCGCATTCTGTATTTTCAATTCTCACACACCATACAGCAATTCGCAAAATATAACTTAAAATCTAAATAAGAAATTAAACTGACCTTAAAATGAGTTGAGTTTAATAACTGTGTGGAAAATAAATATCAATTTTAACAATTCACAAGTCATACAAACACATTAAACAGTCTTTAAAAATGTAATACAATAAAACCAAATAATAATTTGAAACCGCGTATTGGTACCAATCTATTGGAAATCTACATTCCAGAGGCGATAACTTCAACATATCTACTCGTATAAAGTGTGCGGCTGTTGTTACCGATTCCAATTCTCGTCAAGGTCTCAAGGCAAGAATCTCAACGTCTCAAGGCACAACTGCCCAGTTTGCGCCCCCCCCTTCCCTGCCCAACCTGAAAAGAAGGCTAACGAACGCCTGAGGCCTCGCAGCTCACGCCGCCGGTGACGCTGAATATTCTAAGATTTATTTTCAATTACGCCTCTAATTCATATCGAGCGCGTGAGATTTCGGGGGCAAAGTCGGCGCTGCGAGCTCGTTACCGCTCGGGGCCCTAATTACCAGCCTGCGCACCTGGACGAGGGGACAATGCCGGAGAGGGGGGCTCCCTATTTTTCTGCGCCCATAACTCAGCGGGCCGCCGCCGCCGCCGCCGGCGGCTCCCCCTCGCTGCCTCCCGGCACAAAGAGGCCGCTTGACAAAGGCGGCCGCCGCGGCGGTGACGGTGGCGGTGACGGTGGCGGTGGCGGTGACGGTGGCGGTGGCGGTGACGGTGGCGGTGACGGTGAAGGCGACGGTGGCGGTGACGGTGACGGAGGCAGTGACGGTGGCGGTGGTGACGGTGACGGTGGTGGTGATGACGGTGGCGATGACGGTGGTGATGACGGTGGTGATGACGGTGGTGATGACAGTGGTGATGACGGTGGTGATGACAGTGGTGATGACGGTGGTGATGACGGTGGTGATGATGGTGGTGGTGACGGTGGTGATGACGGTGGTGATGACGGTGGTGATGACGGTGGTGATGACGGTGGTGATGACGGTGGTGATGACGGTGGTGATGGTAGCGGTGACGGTGACAATGGTGGTGACGGTGACGGTGGCGCTGACGGTGACGGCGCTGTCGGGGATGGTGATGAGAGCGGTGACGGTGGTAGTGGCGATACCAGTCGTAATGTAGTCGTGATGATGATGATGATGATGATGATGATGATGGGGCGGTACCGTTTGGTACGTAGTTGGTGGTGGCGGAAGCGAACTCATAAAAATGTGGTGGGGTTGATGAAAGTAATGGTGTCGATGGTGACGATAGCAGAGGCGATTGTAGTAGTAGTTAGTGGTGATCGTAGCTGCTGGTGATGAAAGCGATGTCGGTGGTGGCGATAGCATTCGTGCGGTGGTGATAGTGAGGTGCGGTGATGATATGGAGATGTTGGTGGCGTTAGCGATTTCATGCAACAGTGGCGATAGCAGCGGTAGGCGAGGCGGTTGTAGTAACAGAGTCGGTGGTTGTACGAGCTCTAGTGGTAGTGCTGCTGGCGGAGATGGTGGCAGTAGTTGCAGTGGCGGAAGTACTGGTGGTTGGTAGGGGAGGGGGTGGTGGTGGCGGCGGGAGCGACGACGTTGACAGAGGGCGCGGTGGCAGTGGCCGCTATGCGATCATGAGGTTTCTACAAAACCATCTCAATCAAATTTCAGACTGTTCCAATAAATGGCGAATCAAATTAAACCCCCACTAAAAGCTAAGCCAAACTCTACTTTGCGCAGACCTCCACTTCTGCTAAACGTTACGTTCAATTCCAGTATGCTTACTAACTAGCACCCTGGTCACTGCACTTTGATCTTATGCTAAAACGGAAACCACACATGAAAGACTAACCTTAGTCACTCAACTCCATTCCATTCTCCACCTAACTTCTCCCCTCCACATATATATACAGAAACCTACCGCTTCAAAGCCATGATCAGATCTATGGTCACTGACGCTAGCCTAATCTGGAGCGCAGAGCGAAATCAAATATACAAAACATTTGGTCCTTCCAAAACTGTTTTCTCCGAATTATTGCTAAAACATCTTGGCTCTCCGCAACAAAATTCTACAACGAAAATATTTCCATTCCTAAAGAAACCCATTTCCAATTTGGCAAATAATCTCCCAAAGAATAATGAATTCGAAGACAACATGCAATGTTTGTCACCTGCCTTAGAATAACCAGACTTTGAACATAACCATGTTTCACCAGTTGTACATACTACAATTTAAAAAAACTTTCCAAAAGGATTTATACCATCAGAAATATATTTTTAAAGGAAGTAGGAGGTTATTTGGAGAATGAATAAGAGAGATATTAATGTGATGCGGGGTGTTCTGAACAAGACTTGAATGATTGGTGACCTAACTGACTTACTTTTGAAACCAAAAATATTTTGCACGTATAATATAGATAACATTTCTTGGAAACGTTACTTGCAATTATTTTAATTTATTAAGCGTTTTCACAATCATAATTCATGAAATATTACTGAAATATTCATAAATGAGTATTATCCAAATTACTTAATGATTAGATAATTGTTCATGCAATGTTGGCGACAACATATCTCGTATATTTATCGTATTCCTTCAACTGTCATCTGTGTGGTATTTACTAATTACACATCTTGAATTAAAGAAAATGAGCTGAAATAATTTTAGGAAAATATAATCTAATGTTTGCTATGCTTCATGATTTTTATTACCAATCTTTTTGCAAAGAAGAATATTCGTTCCAATTATTTATGGATTGCATTGGGTGAAGGGAAGAGTATGAGTTGGCTTCACTGAAAACTATTTTTCAAAAAATATTCGAATATCAACTGGTTGTGATGGAGACGAACTGACGTTATTATAGGATGACGAATTGGAAAAAAAACTGAAACTTGGAACCTTGACAGTCATTATTTATATAATTTTAATATAAGATATGTTACTTCTTAAATTATCGCTTGTTTTTGTTTGAATTTGATTGGGGTCTCATCAAACTTTCACACCGAGGGTAGAGGTCGTATTTCCTCGAAACCTGAAAAGGTTGCCATCCGCGATGAATAAAGAAGAGAGTTGGAATATATTGATCAGCAGCTGGCATCCGGTGTCGAATGAAAAGAGAGAGAGGGCATTGTGAGCGACGCGAATTCGCCGAATAAATAATTTGTTCTCTTCCCAGAGAGGCCATGAAAGAAATATACAGTTACACATTCCTCATATATTGCCGCAAAGGAACACGAGCAGCCTGTGATGTATCGAAATTCGGGCCATCCACCCAATACACACAGGCGCCACAGCCATTTCACATTATCACTATCCAGCCCCATACACGGACAGAGACTTGCATGTTGAAAGAAGCGATATGATAGCAGTTCATCAAAGATATCGCTCACAGCCTTTGAGTCGCGCTTCCCCTTAATCTGGATGCGTATTTCTCCCGCTGTCAGAGCCAAACACCAACCGATGTCTACACACGAGCTCCGAAATTATTTTCGACTCAATGAATATATGAAAAGGGTAATTTTGTGCGGGCGCAAATGAAATCCCATTCAGAGCTGCAGAATATGTGCGATATTCATTGGGCTCCGGGACGTGAACGAGTCTCCGTAACAAACCGTCGGGCATTCCTGAAGCGTTTGTGCGTGCGCATCTTCTAACAGGAACATTTGCGTTTAGCGATCTCGCGCAAGGACGAGGAGGGTAGAGGTCTTGCTGCCCCCTACCCGTATTTCGCTCTGCCAGAGCTTCGAAACCGGTTCCCCGGCAGCATGAAGTTGCCCCCTGCCTATGGGAGTAGTGGATGCTTGCAGTAACCGTGGAAAGACTCTAATGAAGACTATCGTTTCTTCTCCGATTAAAAAAAATCGCGCTACCGACACTCCCTGTGAACGCTTCGACGCCTGATCAACCGAGAACTTCTCTTTCTCAAAAATATTTGTTCATTTGCTCAAGGAAAACAGGGTACTCCCGAACCGAGGACAAATATTTCGTGTTTTCCGTGCAAGCATCCATGCGCGCCCTAGCTCACACAAGCATTTACACACATACACATTCTCATAAGCGTATATAAACACGTGTGTTCTCTCAGCCGTTCGGGTCGCTGACAAAAGAAGCACGCCGCGCGCCGTTGACCGGCTGAAGGCCCAGCGGAGGGGTCTCTGCTCTCACAGTCGCTCCAGAAGGGTGGCGTCCCTTTACCGCAGCGTTAATGTTGAATCTCAATACTATCTGCAACCTTTGACGAAGATCTTTGAGCATGTGCTTCGAACACATGCGTAACCGCAGCGTGTATAACATGGTTAGTTTGGCGACAAAGTCGTGTGGGGTTCCACAAAAGGGGAATCACGGGTGAATGTAAGTTAAGCATCAGGAACTTGATTTCGTATTCGCTTGGAAATTTCTGAAGCAACGTGCAGTGCTTGAAATTAAAATATCTTTTAAGACAAAGCAGTTTAAAATACTCTTTCATACTGTCTCCGTTTTCTCGATGATATGACTGCTTTTCTGGAATTATTCTTGAGGTTATTTTTTGTTAGTTCTCGTACTTTTAAACTTCTTTCATTTCCTTATTGTCCTTAGCTACGGACGTATTAATAACACAAGAACAAAGTGTCTCTATAACTATAGTATATCATGTTATGAGACATAAGAACAGTCCATACAATTTTATTTTTAATAGTAAGTTAGCTTAATGGTAAGATCGTTAATTAGGGATTTGCATAAATAACATAAGCAAACTATTCTCTGACAAAATGAGAGCTTATTGTATAAAAACACGTCTCCGGATATACTCGTAATGGCCACCGTGTTCATTTTGGGTCCAAATGTTATATTTTAGCGCATTTGTTTTTATTTGACTGATCATCCTGGCGACTGGACTAAAGTCAAAAAACATTTTTAAGAGAGCTAGAAGAAGCAATGTTAACATCAATTCTAGTTTAATTCAAAGGAAAAAATATCTTTAAACTTCTTTCACGTAAAAATGCATAAATGTAACACAGTGCCTTTTACAATCGCAGTACAGAAATATCGAATTAGTTAGGACTCTATAATGAGGAATGGACATGTAAGGAGTGCCTCACATTAATTTAAGTGGAATAGTTCACACACATTTTACCAAATAGTGTACGACAAGCTTGAAAATGCATTTTTCAAACTAATTATATGTGAATCTACAGCGAAATTCGAAGAAAATGTGTATTTTAACGGAGCTACCTCTTTATAGAGCAGGATTCCCTTATCCACAACAGGTTTGTAAATTGTTGTGTTCATCCAATTTGATTTGTGAAAATAACAAAAACATAATAATAATAATAATAATAATAATAATAATAATAATAATAATAATAATAATAATAATAATAATAAAATGGCATTACAAGCTATACTTGTATGTGTACATGGAAAGTCTTATCAAAGTCCACGAAACGAAAAAACAAAATGCTAAAAATATTTGAGCTGAGAATAAAAAGAAATGCTGAGCCAATTAAGGAATGATATGTGGTAGGGAATAGAGAAAAGCAACAAAACTTTTCTGAATATTTTGCATTGTCTCAATAATTTCACGTTTTAAAAGAAATAACTGTAATAATAAAATTAATTATGAAAATCCCGCATACACCTGACAAATAACTTCACACGCACCTTACAACGGTCGACTGCAAACAATTCCCGTGCCATCAGTTGACTCCGAAAATCACTACGGTCGCCTCCTGCGTCCAGTGTTGCCCAAGACACACACACACACACCACCGCTCAACCAAGGCGGAAAGTCCCAGTGGCGGAATGAACACATCTGCACACCTGCCTCCTCGGCCCATTCACGGCCCCCGCCCCCGCCCCCGCCCCCGCAGAACCCTCGCGCCCACAAAACACTTAGCGCCGAGGCCGCAATTCCTCCTCCCTCCGCCCAGCATCCCCTGCCCCGGCACCGCCGAATCAAACGCTCACAAAAAATTCCTTTGCAGGGGGGAGAGAATGAAAAAAATACCCCAATCTCAACGGCAGAAGCCGGGGTTAGTGTTGTTATGAAATTTTCGAACTGCGTGTAAGACCCGAGATTTCTTTGTGATCTCCCCAACGGACGTTAACACGTTATTGTGCCCACGAATAATTTACACTTCTATTGCGTTTGACGGCAATTTCGCCCGAGTGACGAAGAAGAATAAATGTGATGGCTGAGTGAAAGTGAAATAAAGCTGAAATGTGTTTTATGCGAGTGGATATTATGTCTGGAATAACAGTGTTTTTCTGAAAATAGATTTTTTTGTGTGTATTTTATTTTCAGTATTTTCGCACGGATTTTTTCCCCTATGACATACACGATTTACACTTTGGGGAAACGCTTCAACAAAGTTCACTCGGGATTTAAAGCAAAGGAAGAGGGAAAGAAGGATTAGGTGTAGGGCTTCACGAGTGAAACCTTTCACAGACATCTGATTTACGTCTGGCGACTTGACTTCTTGTTTGACGGCGGGTTAACTTACAAGAACACGAGTAAGTCGCGGCTGTTTTACGACGGGTTTCGTGTGACTGTATCTATAGCAGTAAGCGTGTTTCGCGTTAGAATTCTTTTCGAATTGCAACGTTTATTGTCTTAGGCAACTCCAAGAATTTAGTTTCACCGCTCGAGAAATTAACAGTTTTTCACGAGATAATCACCTTGAAGGAGCCAAGAACAAGGTATATAAGAAGATACAATAATAATATACTTGGGTACATCCAATACTTTTATACTTAATCCTAGATCACTCGAGACACACATGAATTTTGTGAAGTCGTGAGAAAAGAATTTTCTTCTGGAATGAAAATACGCAGAACGCGAAAGCAGATGTAGCTACTGGGACGGACGGGAGTTCCACATCACAGGACCAGTGCCGTTTGTTCGCATTTCACGCCCGGTATGAATATATTCCCTTTGTGCACTGAATGAAAAGAAACAGCGTATCACCACACTGACATTCGCGCAACCCAGGTCATCCTTCAAATGTCAATTACATAAAAAATATATTGACAAGTAGCAGGATAAGCTACAGCAAGCCCCTCGCATTTCATAAATGTTAATATTTCGATTTGCGGTAAAATGTTACTAAGTTTGTTAGTACATAATGTCTTGTTCATATTTATGAAGAGCTTGGCGCAAGATCTAGATGAGACACCCTTCGTCATATTTTCAAGGTATTAACATTCAGGAATAGCGGGAGGTGACCTGGATGGCTGAGGTGCTAGAGCGTGTGCCGGCTCAGCGCCTCGGTTGGAAGGGTCGCGGGTTTGAGTTCCGCCATGGGCATGCCTGTTTACCCCTTGTCTTGCATGTATGTGTGTTGTCACGGAAGGCCATGTGAGTCTTTCGGGCTCCTCCGACGGTAGTCAAAGCTTAATATGTGTCCTTCTTACGGACATAGTGGATAACCAAACTCGGCATCCCTTGCAAGCTGCGAAAAGCCCACGGAAGAAAAAAGAAAGAAAAAACATTTAAGAATCCTCCCTTATGTGAGACACACTACTCAATTAGAATGGCCCAACCGCGAGCTCCAATCCGCGGTGTCCGAGGGGCTTGACTGGCACACTGGGAGCATCCTTCTGCGCCGGCGGATGCGTATCACGCAGGTGGCCTCCTCAGGCGTTCCCCAGGGATCCGTCGGGCGTCGCTGTACCAGGAGAAAAGGTCCAGGGGACTGGTACAAGAACGAGCTGAGATGAGCGAGGATGAACTATACTGAAGTCTAAAGGGGAAAATATAGTACGAAAAAGGAGGCGTACCAGGACGGGGAAGGGGTGGTTTAATAAGCAGAAATGTCGGAAACGGTGGAAAAGGGCGAGAAGGTATGTGGACTTGTCAGAAATATAAATGAGGAATGAGAACGAACGGGGACGTGAGGAATGGGACGCACGTAGATAGGCTGCTGCGTGCAGTTACAAACGGAGACGAACAGAGGCGGAGGGGACTGAGGGAATAGGAAAGTAAGTCGGTGAGGATGGAAACGGACGGATGAGTTCGTGCAGAAACTGACCGACGAACGAGAACAAGAAACAACAATGACTTCGTGTAACGACAATGAGGGATGAACTTAAGAATGGGGGGAGCGCAAGGAAGGTCGTGGGCGTGTGGACACAGATGAGGACTAGCGAAGACAGAAAGTGGAAGAAGAGGCTGGAACGGCCTGCGCCACCATGACGAGCAGCGACGAAGACGAGAAACGAAAACGCCCGGGTACGACCGAAAACCGACCAGCTGAGCGTGAACGAGCGATCACAAGGCAGAGGGGGGGGGGGGGGGCAAGCGCACACGAGTGGCAGGGTCGAAGAAGCGAGGACGCAACGTACAGCGACGAGAGGAGACGGAACACAAGACAGAACGAGCGAGGAGGCCGAGACGAGTCAGGTGGGACGAGGACGGACAGGAGTGGCTCTAAAACGTCGGATGAAAAGGCTGCGAAACGAGGCCGGCGGATACGGCGACCGGCTGAGCGAGGTCGAGGCTGCAGGGAACGGGGACAAAGCGCGCAGGAGCGGCGGGCGCGCCGCAGGGGCCCGCGTATCGATGTTTATATTAAAATTACGGCGCCGCCCCGTATCACCGCCGCTAGGAATCCGCGGCCGCGTCCAACTTTTATATTAAACTAAGATAATATGCGCTCCGCGGAGAGCGCGCAATCGCTGCGCGCCCGCCCTCGTCTCCGGCGCGCCCGCGGCGAACGCCCACGCGCAATCAATGCCGCAATCGAACGACTTCCGGGAAGGACGGGCGCTGAACCGCCATCTCACGGGGGCGGCAGGAATGTACGTGGTGGGGTCCACGCGTTTCTGGCCTGACTAATTTCTAATTTCCATAGATAGAAAGAAAAAAAAAGTTACATAATTATTAAACTTAATTATGCTTTCCTCCAACCCACTTTTCACATCTGTACATTAACATTTATACATAATGGGGGCGGCAGGAATGTGGTGGGGTCCACGCGTTTCTGACCTGACTAATTTCTAATTTCGATAGATAGAAAGAAAAAAAAGTTACATAATTATTAAACTTAATCATGCTTTCCTCCAACCCACTTTTCACATCTGTACATTAACATTTATACATAACAGGGGCGGCAGGAATGTGGTGGGGTCCACGCGTTTCTGGCCTGACTAATTTCTAATTTCGATAGATAGAAAGAAAAAAAAAGTTACATAATTATTAAACTTAATTATCCTTTCCTCCAACCCACTATTCACATCTGTACATTAACATTTATAGGCCTTTGAAAAAAATAATTCGAAGTTTTGTTTGAAAAATGGTCAGAACTGCTCGATTCACCTCACGCTCGTCTGAAACTTTTCTCCTCCGAAGGTTCGTCTGCAGTTTTGATATGAAGTGAACGTCGCTGTATGCTCAACGTGAACTGTAGTGTGAACAGTCCAACTCCTTGAAGCCTTAGTGCTTCACAACATTCTTTGCAATCTGAATAGTGAGCACAGATGCATTGTCGTGAAGAAACTAAACACAGATTTCACGCACCGCATCCAACACAAGTACTTCTCACCACAAAACTGAGTGATATGTCGGCTGCAAACTTGTAGCATTACAACAATTAAAGATAAGACTATAAACTGCTCAGAAAGTTTTTTCATTAATGAGCGATATCTTGGTCAAGCCGAAAACGTATGGAATCACGTATATAAGAAGAAGGCAACCCGTTTAAAGTAGTATCTAATAAGGTTAACAGCAATAGTTTTGATCTTTGGAGTTGTTTCTAGAGACAATGTTGGTAAATTATTCTTAAAACTAAATTCTGAAAAAAAGGAGTTTTAGAACTGATTATAGTATTCAGGTTAATTTAAAACCGGTTACATATATATTTACTATGTTCTTACCAGGAATATTTTATGGAACCATGCTTGTTCGGGATGGTGGCGGATCGGGGAAATGCTTGTTGGCTAAGGCCCTTCAAGAACAATTTCTTTTGGTAATTTGATTTATTTTTTATAACCTGCTATAATACATTGATCACATCAGATTGCAAAGTATTGACATTACGTTTCGTACCAAGTACCGTTTCCTGTACTAAACGCTCGTACACGTCGATTTTACCCGCCTGGATGTACCACATATCGTATTAAACGAAGCAAATTTCGCATTCATGGATTTAATACTCTGAACCGCGTCCGCATGCATGCGCATATATGCGCATACCCGTTTAGGGTACGTTGGGTAAGGGGTATTCAAAAAGAAAATTAGGAACCGATACATGTCGTTTGTGACACAGACGCTCGTGTTTCGGCTCTGACTAAAACGGTAAAAATTAAATTGGCATGCACTCCAAATATGTCTGGGCACCTAAACACGTATGACGTAATTTTTTTTTGAATCTGTGGTTTTGGTTATTAGAGAAAGACTACAATTCACAGCAATGGCCATTAGTAATAACTTCAAACTCCGTGGTTTCCAAATAATAAAGGGAGCTGGTGTACCTAGACATGCCTGGTAATAAATCCTGACAACACCGTTGCCTTACTACCAGGCAGTGGGAGAGGTTTCAACTATGTATGACGTTCTACAGAGCTCGAACGTATTTCTAACAAATTTTCATGTTTCATAAATACAATGTCAGTAGTTACTTATTTGGCACATGGATTTTTCTTTAAAACATTCCCAATGCTCATATCCTCAGTTATAATTTCTTAAGATTATAAATCACGAACACCTGTACTTAGTTATCAATGAAACCGTCGGACCTTTCCTTCCCCGAAGAAAGCATTTACCGACAATGTCGCCATTTGCGAGCCACTGACGCACCAGCACTGCTAGTGGGGGCAAGTAAGGACCGACAGGCACGAATTTAAAATGCTATGGCGAGAGATAAGGGACCATTTCCACTGCAATTATTTAACTGACGTCGCTGAGAAATACGCTGCGCAATGCCACACCCCCTCCGTTCGTAGCCAAGGGTTTACCATTGCCTATGTTTTAGTGTTGTAGCTCTAAGGAAGAAACATGATATAAATCATTAGTCCTACAGTACACCCGTGGATTGTTCTCTAATCAGATTTGCAGTAAATGTAAGACGTTGATACAATTGTGACTGAAGAGAGTAATTAAGAATGCCATAAATATACATACCACATTTAGCTAACTAAAACATAAAACGTTAAGTCGAAACCGTTATTTGTATTTTTATAACATGATGGTGTAGTCACGAATAACTTTCATTCAGTTAGTAACGCTGTAGAATTTGAAGTGCAGATATGTGCGAAGTAACTTGCTCATAGATCTGGAATTAGGATTGCTCTAGAATTCAAACTGGAACAAACTCTCAGTCTGACGTCCCTTGAAACCCCTTTTTAATAATCCTGAGGGAAGACTCACTAATATCTGTACGTGTCTTATACGATCTCATTTACAAATGTACTATATCTGACATTCCAATTAAAGCCCTTAAATAAAGTATTACAATGCATATTCACACAGTGCATTCAGTGAACAATACAATGAAACAGAAAATACGATGCATGGAAGAGGTTAATACGAAATTTATACACATTATGAAAGTTATTCAACATATTTATAATTAAAGTGATTGACATGACACTGGTTCATTTTGTATCCATTACATTATGACCTAAAATGCTGAAGTACTTTTCATGATACTTTGTGGTTTATGACAGGAGTAAATTTAGTTTCATCTCATGTTTAATTATAACGTGTTTTCATTCTGTAATTTAATATAGATGATCAGGAAATTAATGGAAGTTTTGGATATATGTAGCTCGCCGCTTTTGTACAGACCACGGACAAAAACGTGCGTGACTGTAATAATTAAACAAAACAGTAAATGCTCCACCCATTCTCGAGAATTCTACATTGAAGCCGTCCTCGAATTCGTCACTCACATTTGCACAGTTTTAACTATGTGCGGGCTTATTAATAGACTCCGGTTAAAAAAAATCAAACGGCATATTTTACGAAATACATCCCTTCTCTCCATCACCAAAATTCTCTCTCATTTGATACACTCAATAACACAACCACACCAAACCCAGTGCTCTCAACCCAAATTTAGTCCGTCATGCAATACAACGGATGCTCCGGCCATTGATAGATTATCTCGTGAAATCCGCGCTCAAAAGTATCTTGGAGGGCTGCCTGCGGGCGGGGGGGGCGGAGAGTTTCCCTCCCTGCGTTGTGCCGCGCTGCGGTCGCCCTCGAACTTCTCACCCCCGCAGCCGCGCCGCTCTCTCTCTCCCTCGACCTCTTCTCCACCCGCCCCCCCCCCCCCCCGATTCGCAATGCCTCTCCCATCTCCAGCGGTTCAATCCATCCCCGCCACCACAGGCATTTTCCCGTCATCCTATCATCTCACATCACCCACGACTCAGACCAAACCAATGCTGGTGTTCACGACTACAATGCAACTCCCATATCAGCAATGAAACACACCGAGATCCCTTGCATTTCCAAACCCATCTTCTACAATCTCGCCTACTTAACCTGTTCCCCGGCATTGTCCTGATCGCCGCCCTTCATCTACTACATCTCACGTTGTTCTGTTTCTCCAACAACGTTGCTCTCACGTCCTCCCATGAACCCCACAGACGTGTGAACTTCATATTCCCCGTAGCAGCTCCATTTGCACAGTAACTCCCACTCTTTTGATTCACTCATCCCACGGCTCTCCGGCCATTTCCACCACGCCATCCACCCCCACCCCCGGCCTCCCTCTCGCCGCCCGCCCACGCCGCCGCCGCCGCCGCCGCCGAGCCCTTCGCTGAATGTGTCCGTCAAAACCGAATTGAATTGTTTCTGGTATAATGGGGAAATGCACGTAAACAAAGGCTCGGGGCGCAGCGCCCCGTAGCGAAGAGCGGAGTGAAGCGGGGCGCGGCGCGGCGGGGCGGGGCGGGGCGGGGCGGGGAAAAGCGGGGGAGGGAGTGAGGCGGGGAGCGGCGTGGCGCGAAGTCGGGGACAGGCGGAGGAGGGGTTGAGGGCCGAATGAGCGAGACGGTTGCGGGCGGGTGAGCCGGACGGAGAATGATGACGAAGGGAGAGGGGATGCGGTGACGTCACTCGTAATGCGAACTGCCCCGAAAAAGCTTCCTCGAGGAGTGAGAGTACGTTGAAGACGGCAGAAAAAGCCTTAAGGAAGTTGCTCTAAGAAAAAGGTAGCAACGCTGAAACTCCATTTATTCCCCCTATAATAATAATAATAATAATAATAATAATAATAATAATAATAATATTTCGATTTCTTTAAACTTTGGTTCTCATGTCACAGTGATCTTAATGGTTCTGAGGACTGGGCATATTTTTCTCAATCATCCACGTCGGTACTGATGAATATGGGAGGGGAGAACCTACTTCTGGAGTCGTTTCCTTGACAAGTACCACAATAGGCCCTCTAGGTAAATTATAGGATATAAAATAGTAATTGTGAGACTAAAGAAATATACTTCTTCTTTCTAGGTGGTGCAGGTACATAGAGCGGAATAAATCAAGTAGGTACTGCCCGGTCTTGATAACTGACATGGCAATTATAAGAAACGGTTGAGAGATTACTGCAAGCTTATTAAAAATCTAAGACAGGTTATTCGAAATACAAAATGGAATAGTGAGAAAATTGGTTCTTGATTTAAAGTAAACAAAAGTCAGAATATAAAAAAGCCGTTTTCAGCCCTATACGTATGTATCAGACACTAAAGTAAACACATCTTATACAACATTTTTGAGGAAAATTAGTGTCCAGTTAGAGATGAATAAAAATTAGAAAAAGTTTACAAGAAAGATCCTCAGAAATTAGAAAACTACAATATTCAATCACTAAAGTAGAGAAAAGATGATATTAAACTATATCTCCACGTCAGTAGATGAACGGGTGAAGAAAGAAGAGAACGTGGAACGAAACATTTGTCAAGAACGAATCCAGAAAGGATTGGTTCAGGGCATGCCCTGACGCCGTCCCTAACGGAAGACGTAACATAGTTCTTCCACGAATGAGATGGAAGGCATGCGCCGGTGGTAATGGCAGTCTACAAGTCTAGTGAAAAGAGAACTAGAAACATTTCTGCCGTGTTGCACCTCGAACCCACGAGGCTTCGGACTAACAGTGGCCCCACCTCAGTCGGGCCAGTCATCCGCAACTCATGTAGGCCCCCCAAAAATATTTTTTGGAAAGAACATTTTTCTTCAACATAATATAGAAATTCTGTCAGAGATACAACGAGCGGGAGAGAGCGGCAGAGAGGTAGAGAGGAAGGACAACAACGGCAACATAAGAGGGTGGCGCGCGTCTCATGAACTCTTTTGTCCGCTACGGACCCCCAATGGACCTCGGATAAGCGGGCGAGTCAAGGGCGTGTCACGGCTGACGGAGACGATCCTTGCATTCAGAGGTTTGAATTTACTTCCACTAGTAGTTCCCGTGTATTCTACTCTTGTAGAACACTTAGGTCTGTGTCACAGATAGGTCTGTGTCACACGAGCGTTACGTTTTCGCGCGGTAAGCAACGCGCGTCGTAGATTAACACCAATCTATGCGGAACGACCAAAGCGCTCTTATGCCGTTTCGCATAAGCTACAAACAGGGTTATTCGACGACGCACGTCAACGCAATGCTCGTTTGCAGGGGCTCTTAATCACTAAGTTCCTTCTTTGTTCGTTCCCTTCAAGAATGGAAAGGGAATGAAAATAGTTTTTCGCGAAGCCTTCAGAGTTAGCTGTTAGCACACTCAAGAGGTTTTGCTACCTTCCTTTTGTCGTATTAGGTTAAGTTTTTGTTACTCATCTCTATTCTATTGTATTAATACTTTTTTATTAAATAACTTTTCGGCGCAGACATGACAAACACAAATAAAAATTGCACGAATGGCGAGTTCTCGGTTTTCGAACGCCTTCTTGATCACACGAATCTATCATCTCACACCTTCATTTTACCGTTTTTATAATATTGATTCTACACTAAAACTCGCAAAATATAAACAGTGCTTTCGCTCTATTCACCAACAAAGTAAATGTTTCTATAAATGGTATTGAAGGAAATATCTAACTTTAATCATAGAACCTCCGTCTATTTGTTTACCTTATTCACGCTACACTTCATCTACCAGCCACATACATGACACCATCTCAGCTTCTGAGCACCCAGACGGAAACCGCATGGCCTCCGAATTGCCTGGATTAGGTAATGCATGGTGACGGACAAATATGTGTCACGTGTGGGACCACGTTTTAGTATATACCAAGATACTACCCTATAATCAACCTAATGTTTTGGGAGACGAGAGTAGGAAACGACGGAAGCAAAAAGAAAATGTCAGCCCCACAAACCACAGTGCGAGTGCGCTGTTGTAAACCGTCTCTCAGCAGCAGCTTATCAGGACTGGCGCCCGCCCGCCGGCCGTTTCGGTGGCACTTAGGCTCCGCGACCACTCCGCGTGCATCCCCAATTCTGCACCACATGGCCAAGGGAGAAAAAAGAAGATAAATAAAATAAACTCGTGAGAGAAAACCACATTGCTGTATGTATAAATAAGTCAAACAAAATCTTAAAAATTTAAGCACCTTCAAAGCATAAATATTTATTAGAAAATCTTTCCAAAAAACTGTACAAGACTACCCAGAAATTAAAATTAAGGACGGTTTAAGACAGAAGATATCGAAAGACGAGAAACAACAACAAAGTCGACGAATGAAAAGAAGAACAGCGGTAAAGAGTCTGCAGTCCAACATCCAATCCTGAACAAATAGTCGTAAATCTCCGTATGTATTACATTACTTAATACAGCGTCAGGCTTGGTTAGAGTGAAAGAATTCAAAGGTTAACTCACATGACTCTCATAGACCAATCCGTAAATCATCAGATCATTACTATTTTGTTACTACTAGGAAACACTGTACACATTAACTGGCAACATATTTAATATTTTGTTTAAGGATTTGAAGACCACAATTCGAAAACAAAAACATTAGATTCTATGAATGGTAGCTACCTAATAAAATAATAGATGTGGAAAATAGCACCAGCAATTTAAACGAAATATGTAAAGATATTACTTCGTGTTATATGTCTTCGAATAATTCAATAAATGAGACTATACTTTCTTTCCCGATACAGATTCTTGAAAGAGCTAACAAATACCATGAACGACATCTTTATAAAACAACAATTTTAACGACCAACAATATTACGAAACACATACCTGCAATATTAACGCATTTTAATTCATACTTATTCTACAAGTTTAAAAATGAATTGCTAGGTCGGTAATAGTATTAAGTTATTGGACAACAGAATTTATTCTAGAAAAATGATAACATTTCCTTTTTTTACTAAATGATTTACACTTTTGACGACCACTATGAAGACCTCCTCCCCTTTTGTAATCGGACACCCATGCCAATCGTGCCTGTTGAAAATCCAGACCAGGCTGCGAAGGCGGGGGAGGGTGGGGAGGGGCGGGAAGGAAAAGGGGCGTGGCAGGGCAGGTGGCCGCCTGCGGAGGCGTCTGTTTTTTCGGGTGCACAACATAAACACGAGACCATTTTCTGGGTTTATGAAACCTGACGCCTACTGGGAGGGGAAAGGAGTTTCCACAGGTTTCCCGGCACCGACAGGCAGAACTCGTGGCCGAGTCTGTTCATGCAAGAAGGTTAGATTATTCTAAACAGAATTTTGCTCACGCAATTCTGTTCGATTTGTTTGAATAGCGTTATGCTCATTAGGGTATGTTCGACCATTTTGAATAAGATTATGTTCGCACAAATGTGTTCTATTATTTGTGAATACACTTATGCTCGTGCAATTATATTTAAGCAATCTGTGTAAGGTTATGAAAGGATCAAGGATATAATATTTTACGAGGGTAAGGTCTTGCAATTCTGTTTGGTTATTATGAATTAGAATGTTACTAGATCAGGCAGTTTATCCAAGCATGTAACGGAAAATAAACCCGTAAGTTTGTCGCATGACAACAAATGAAAAGAGTATTCAGGGCATTCAAACATTTTGATGTTGTATAAGAGATATTTCTTCATGTCCTGCTTTGAAACTACTTTCAGTGATACAATAAAAAACACAATAATCACAAAACGAAAAAGATGAATTGTTGAAAGATGAAAAATCTTAGTTTGGAGTAATGGTTTAATTATTGATGAGTGGTATGAAGCCATATTTCCCAACGCTTTTTCGCTGTTAAGGAGGGAACATTTCAATTCGGTCATTTTAGTAAAATAAAATATAGATATTTAACTTATAGTTTCAGTATTTAACCCAATTTCACAAAAAATCGACTTAAGGACTTTTACCCCGTGACCACAGATTTAATGACCCTGACTTGTAAATCGTCGAGAAAGTATCTACTAATTCAATAGATAGTCCTAGTTCTGGCCTTGAATCCGCGGAAGTAGTACATATTTCGCGAACAATTTTTCAAAAAATAGAAACTTAAGAACAGATAATTGGGGAGATAAATTTCTGAGAATTATCGATCCTTGCCAGAAGTCACAATATTTTTAAAATACTTAAAATTAAAACTAGAACTAGAACAACCTCATGCGAATCTATTGGGTTTGACTCGTATTATTCGAAAGGCAGTTCCTGCAACAGTAATGGCTGATTCCGCCGCGAACGTACGAAGCACAAAGCACCACATGGTGGCTCAGGAGCCAGATGGTCGCCCTCCCGCCCCGCGACCGCTCCACTCCCACCACCAGCCTTCCTTCTCCGCCCACCGTCCCACCGCTCCTAGCCACGCGCCCACTCCCGTCCCGCCCGCTCTGCTCCAGCCCCTTCTGCTCCCGCTCCTATCCCACCGCCGGTATGCTGGGGCCGCCCCGCCTTTTTCCCTTCTTGCCCACCGCGCCTCGCCACGCCCCCCTGCCAACGCCGCCAACGCCCCGTATCGCATCGCCCGGTCGCGCTCCCGCCCCGCGCCCACCCCCCTCAGCCCCCATCTCTTCATTTCAACTCCTTTCCAGGCGTACGCGCTTTCCTCTTCGTTTCCTTTTCTTCTGAACTACGTCCTCATACGTTTGTTCCAGCCCCGCCCCCTTCCCGACTCTTTTCACTCCTTTCCCCACTCCCTTCCTCCCTGTACCACACGCTGCACCAAGTTCCATGTCCTGTCAACTCGGCCTCTGCCCCTCTCTTCTCTATCCGCACTCCAGTCATAGACTAAGACTATATCATTACTCTATGTTCCAATCGTCCTCCCTCCCGCCCCACCTTCTCATCGACTCCACTTCTCCTACGTCCTACTCTTCTGCTCACTGACTGCATCTCTGTGCACCGTATGTCCCATCACCTCCCACGCCCGCTTTGCTAACTCGTCCGCTGCCCTGCCCCGCCACGTCCCAACCCTCTCGTAGAAGGTCCCAACAAGCATCTACTCTCATTGTCTCTGCCGCACGTCCTCCACCTCTTACCTCACGTCAGCCGCGCTTCCACCCACATCTCCTCTCCGACAGTTCCGTCCCTTCACATCCCCCCCCCCCCCCCATTCTGCCCTCTTGCATACCCTAGCTTTCACAGTACCCTCGTTCCACTTCCCCCATAATATCCGCTTCACCTCCTCCTCCGTCAACTTTGCTCCGGACACTTCCGAGTCCCCCCCCCCCCCATTCCTGCTTTGGCCAACCCTTCCAGTACAGCCGACTCCCAGACAGCTCCGCGCGCGCTGTACCCGCCGAAGCTGCCCTCGCCCTTCTACTCCCGACGCCCCTCACCCCAAATACGCGCTCTCCCTCTTCCCCTACCCATTCGTCCCAGGAACTAACCAGCCACTTCCATACCACTTGTACTTCTTTACACTACCCCTCCCTTTCCGTCCGCTTGTCTGCCGCCTTTTCCTCACCGGCACCGCCCCTGCACATTGCACACTTCGCACTAGCCACTATCCCTCGCCCCCACATGCTTCGCCTCGAACTCTTCCTCCCCAGCGATAGGCACGCCCCCTAGCACCTACTCACACTGCCCACTACCCCTCGCCCCCACATGCTTCGCCTCGAACTCTTCCTCCCCAACGACGGCCACGCCCCTAGCACCTACTCACACTACCCCTCCTCTCTCATCCACTTTGCCCCCGCCTCTCCCTGCCCAGAGATGCCCCCGGGCACCCAGCCTGCAATACCCTTCCTCCCCCACCCGCTCCGCCCCGGCACCGTCGCTGGGCCTCGTCTGTCAATCGGACGCCGTAAACCAGAAATAGCCGAAGGGTGCACAGCGCTGCGAACTCGCTCCGCATAATAAAATTAAATATAGCTTAAAGAGCGCGGCGCGGCAGGCGGGCGGGCCCGGCGCGGGCCGCGGAGTCCTACGCCGCCTGGGCCGGAGGGCGGAGCGGCAGACCAGGCGGCGGAGGTGGAACGCCTCCGGAACAGGTCCGAAGACGCCGAGCACGTAGCCCGTATAATTATGTCGAATTTTCACTTCATAGTCGTTCATGAAAGAGAGTTTTCAATTCTCTGCACTTGATTTAAAAAACCTGGGATGGATTATTTAAAAAATGGAGACCCTAGTAGAATAAGTGAATCTGATATTGATGGAGATATCAGAAATAAAAGCAAGCAAACTAATTAACAAAAACTCTGGAAAAAGATCGTCAGTAATTCTACGCAATGTCAACACTATCTCACCAGTATATCAATACCGATAAGCTCCGGAAGGAATGTGGTTGACGTACATGTCTTCCGTCCCGGGTCCAAGTTTGATCCCCAGCCATCCATGGGGACAGTGATCAATCTCTCTAGGTTTTCTCCGGATCTCCTTGTTCTCCTGTCACTCATCCCACCATTGCTCTATTGCTATTCACCTCAAACATTATTACGGTCATCTACTCATTAGATCTTCTGTAATGAACCTCAATCATCTTAATAGATAAAGAAGTCGAAAATTACCGAATAGTTAAAGGGATCGTATAAATAAATACCGATGTGCCTTCCTTTGGAGGAGAATTAGGGCCGGTTGTCCCATGTAGTGGATGTACTGCATGTAAATGACCTCACACCTAAAAGAAGCCTCTGAGCTAAATTCAAATTTAATGTTTCGTTTCCGGAGTGATATTTTGTTCGCCAGATGGTGAAAGGAGCATACCGAAACTTACTTGGTCAGACGGAAGAGCAGGTCTGATGGCCCGAAGAGCCGGCGGAGGAGGCGGGGGAAGTGACGGAGGAGGCCGGAGTTGTGTGGGGCAGGTGGCCTCAATGAGTTTCCAGCGATCACCGAGCAAGGCGGGTGGACTTGGACACCCGCCGGAGGGGGCGCTGGCAGCGGTGGCGGCGAGAGTGATAAAGGGATGAATTGGAAGTTAGTGGGGAGTCACAAAAGAGCCTGCGGCAGTGAACGGAATGTACGCGCCGCTGACTACTGTCGGTGCGGTGCTTTCGTGGTCGACTACGACTTGACCGCGCTGTCAACCACGCGCCCCAACCCCAGCGAACGGTTGAGCAACTGAAAAAGTTTTTTAATTTTTCTTGTGATGTACACTTACGCACGTCAAGTATATGCTGAATCTGAAATAACCTAAGAGGGAGATTTTCCCCTCATACAGATTTCCCATCATATGAATCCCGGTCGGGACAGGCTAAATGCTCTCAGCTCGTCTTCCTACATGTGTGGAAGTGTGCGCATATAAATGATGTTTGTGAATGAAGAGAGATGAGAGTTCAAGTATGGGGAGGGAAAAATCGCTCGCTGTCAGTGGTTCATTTGACTCTGCACCGGCATTCGCTTGAGATCGACCGGAGAAATCACGCAGAACTACCGAGCAGCAGCTGGACGCCAGAATTCTCCTTCAGTCAGTGGTGGAACTAGACCCGGCTATGTTGCGAGAGTCGAACATTCGCAACCGTCAGGACTCGAACTCGATGGCCGCCCAACTGCAGACGCTGCAGTAGCAACGGCAGTGATATCACTGAGCCGTAACAGACGATACATCGGAAAGGAAAATCATCCTTCATTCGAATATAAAGTGAAATGGGTGTTTTTTCAATTTTTACCGATGGGTGTTGTTTACAAGAATATGTTTTCTAATTATCTTTTACGATCCCGGTTTTAGTAATTAATGTCGTTAACGAACCTGTTATGCGATAGTTTAACTGGCTGTTCAAACTGAAGATACACTCAGAAAAAACTAAAAAAGACGTGTCCCTCAAAGAAAAAAACATCACTGCCTTCCACAAATGTACAAGACATTATCTTGCCTTCACAAAACATCTTCCTCATCCCAATTCAAACCTTTTCTCTTCACGACATCTTTGAGAAATTCAAGTACACAGCCTTATTCTGCATGATCAGGGCCCTTAAGAACAGTAAGTCCGTCAATATACCACTCTGTCCTGCGGAGAGGGCAGGTGTTTCGCATCAGGGAGGTCTGGCGTCGATGCTAATGGTGCAAGCGGCCATTGCATATCGGGAAGACGTTGATGGAGAGGGAGCACGCACGGCCCCTAACCTAAGTGGATTTGGCGAAAGACGAGGACACTGACAGCCGGCGGTCACTCAGCCGAGGCGATGATCGTTAACAAGCAGTGCGGGGAAGAGGTTTTGGGACTCTTGTTGTGCTAACCTGCGTACAGTGCATGGTCTGTTTGGAGGATGACGCACAGATACCCCTTGTTCTTATTTCAATTTGTTGATTCGAGCTGGAAGAGTATTCTTGGTTAATGAATGAAAAATGCTTCAATGTAAACATTATTCTGGAGTCTCGATACAACTAACACGAAAAATTAAAGTATTCATAATTCTGAAATAACTTCAATTTGTCTTAAAATTTCTTCTCGAAGACACTGTTTTTTTACTCGAAGAAGTTGTTTTGTACTCAAATTAATTGCCGTAAAAATGTTAAACATTTTTATATTTTTCCAACTTTGAGCACTTTATAACACTAAGATGTTGGGTCATCCTCTAAATCTTTCACAGGAATTAACGCCCCGTAAACACTATTACATCATATCATTGTATAACAACACAGCGTATTACATGCATGAATTGCATAATGTCATCCGATATTACCAGTACTCTACCCGTCGGACGTGCAAAAACTAAATGGGCGTGAGTAGCTCTTTTTCTAGTCAACACAGCGGCCAGACATAATATTTAGGCTAACATGTCCATATGGTGCAACGGGTCGCAGTTTGTTCAGAAAACTTCACACATGCGCCATATTTTTGCTGGACGCCGGACCACCCCCAGCAGATGAAGAGCAGGAAGCGTTTAAAACGTTCAGCTGAGAAAGCGGTGAATGACACTAATGGAGGAGGCCGAGAAGCCTTACAAGAACCCTCGCCGCACCTCCGCGCACTCAACCGCTCGAAAATAAACGCGCCAGGAGTATCGCAAAACAGTTCTGCGCACTGCGTTCCCTTCACGTCCGCACCACGACGAACTCAACCTATGCGTATGTTCTCTTTTTATTTTTACCTGTTCCCGAAAGTCGGTGTTATCTGGATGAGAGAATCATTTGAAGCGCCGATAATAATGATGGGCCAATGACCCCCGTCTCGATAATCTTTCTCGTTCAGTGTCCCTAGCATTGCTGAATCATTAATATATTAAGTCGCAGCACCTGCAAGATCATTAACAATTTATTCAAATAAACACTCCTAACACGCTTGAAAGGGAAGTCTTAAACTGTCAGAAAATTAGGTTCTCGGACACTAATTTACTTTGTTTCTGAACACTAAATGCAGCTTTTCTCCCTTCCGAATTCAATTTTCGCTGATCGCAACATAACAAATAAAACTAACTAAATTAAATGACATTGAAACGAAGAAAGCGATACAGGAAGATTGTTTTTTCTTGTGTAATAAGACAAGACAATGCAAATATTTTAATAATATATTTATTGTGATTTCCAATGACTACTTTAATTCCTAAATTCCATATCAGGAATGTTTATGAGATGAAGATAAAATATTATACAGATGGAATGCATGATGTTCACGCAATGGCGAAACACGCTTCAGAAATGGAAGTTCATTGCCTTCACCCACCAAAAATTAAGTAACAGAATAAAAAGAAATACAAAGTTTTAAACCCCTAGATTGAACACCACAAGAGAAACGTTATGGTACGATTTGCTCCATCTATCCGTTTCATCATAACGGAATTGTTTTCCTGCATTTGTTCCAGAGAAAAGGTGACGTAGGATTGTGACGCACTCTTCTCGTTAGGCCTGCAGCTATGTTCTCCTGAACTCCAACGTTCTCGCAAAACTTCCTTTATAAATTTCTGAGACACTACCGCAAGTGGAGTAAAGGAAATGATCAAGACGAAAAACAAAAACAATTACTTCAGTAGCAATACTTCTCGCCGAGTCTATGCAGAAGGTTAGACACCAGATGTTTTTATGCTTCATAACTATCAGGTACACGCCCAGCGTTTATACATTAGAAGCAAGGACAACGGGGAGTTGAACGACAATTGTCATTATATATTTTACAAAGTAAGTACGTATAATTTAACCATAACAACTATGTTTGATATAATCTGCGAAGTACAGGATGAAAATGACAGGTGGTTTTAAATATTTGGTATACAGAGTATCATTGAAATACATCCGTGAATTCGAAAGAAGTCCAAACACAACTTTTGTAAAGTATAATATGAATAAAAAAGTGTAATTTGAACCAAAAGTATAATATGTTCTTGTATTAAGATAAAATGAAAGTCGTGAATAGCAAAATTAAAAAAAAAGCCATTTGCTGAACTTTAACATTTGTTTTCAGAGTGACCAGCTTAAGACGAACCATGAGATTGCAGTGGATAAAATTGAAGAAATTGTAGTTACGCTCTGGAACAAAAATAACGTTTTCACAAATTTAGGTTCCTTTTTACAAATGATTTTCAAAAAAACAAATTAATATTTGCCACCATTTAGAAAAATCGATTCCTGTACTGAAATTTAAAATGATCTGAGTAAGAAATTTAATTTCAAAATTTGGGGAAGTGATTGCAACCAATATTCGAATTTTTAGTTACATGGGTCAGTTTCCGAATAACGTAATTTAGACAAGATCAGAACGTCAATATATGCTAGGGTCTTAATTGATAGACGAGTCGACACAAACTCGGACGTGAAATCAGTCATATAGTTATAAAATCCGTTCTTGCGCTAATCCAACCAAATCCACTGCTTGATCATAGCTCTACAAAAACGATCATCCTTATCAACACGACCTTCGCGTGTGTCATCCCGTCTTAGAACAGCACTGCTATCGGTTCATTGTCGCTGTCGCTGACTCTCGCTATCGCTGACACTGTACGATTGTCGCTGTGACCATCGGTGCCACGGTCGCCGTGACTGTCAATGGCGTTGTCACGGTTGCTGACACTTGTACTGCCGGTGTCTATGTCGCTGTCACTGTCAATATCGGTGCCACTGTCGCTGTTTCTGTCGGTACCACTGTCGCTGTCTCTGTCGGTACCACTATCGCTGTCTCTGTCGGTACCACTATCGCTGTCTCTGTCGGTGCCACTATCGCTGTCTCTGTCGGTACCACTATCGCTGTCTCTGTCGGTACCACTATCGCTGTCTCTGTCGGTACCACTATCGCTGTCTCTGTCGGTACCACTATCGCTGTCTCTGTCGGTACCACTATCGCTGTCTCTGTCGGTACCACTATCGCTGTCTCTGTCGGTACCACTGTAATTTTATCTGTCGGCAACTATGTCACTATCACTGTCGGTGCGACTGTCGTCACCGTCCTATCACATACCCGCTGTTACTCTTGCTGCCACTGCCACTGTTGCTGTCACTGTCACCGTTGCTGTCAGTCAGCCTCCACCACCACCACCACCACTCTCCAATCATCAATTGCCTTCGCTCTTCTTCCCGCCACAACCAGCCTCCGCCCCCGCAGTCGCATCTCCGCTGCCGCTGTCTCACCGCCACCCACCGCCGCCGATCGACGCAAGCGCCCGGACCCAGCGCCCGGCTCGGCGCGGGGCGGCGCGGCACAGCGCGTGCATTAGGGCGGCGGATAGGGACTTCGATGTACTTGGCCACAACTCAAACACAATTCCCGCTAATTACATACGTCGTGAATGTTTGACTTTGCGGAATACCTTCCGTGTTTGACGGGCCGAAGCCCGAGCGTTTCCCGCAGGCGGCGGAACGGCGCGAGGCGGGGCGGGGGCGGGGGCGGGGGCGATGGAGGAGGGAGCAGTGGGAGAGGGTGTAGGGGCGGAGAGGTTGCAAGGGCGGGAACCAGGGCGTAGGAGCATAATGGGTCATTGCGTTGGCTGAGAACCTTCCCCAATGTTAACGCGAAGGTCCAGCGAGAAATTTGGATTCTAAAAAAATTGCGCATTGGACGAAAAATTAGTTGCATGTAGACGATATGAAGGCATAAGATGCCTGACCAAGTGCGTTATTGGAAGAAATTAAAAAATAAGGCTCACAGTATTTCGAGAATAAATTACAGGTAATTCTTCAGAAGTCGTGCCAACAAAAATGTTTCCTACAAAAATGGAATTAAAATATGCATTGTAAATAATTGTGTACCGTTTATATTTATACTTTTACTATTAACAATATTATTATTATTTTTATTATTATTTTATTTTCTACATTTGTGTTATCTTTGGCAATTTATAAATATTTTGAGCTTTTAGGCATTTTCATTTCATTACGTCCACATTGCAATATCGATTGACAATATTAACAATTATACGGCACTACAATAGCGAAATGCGATATTTGGCAGAAATAAATTAATAGTAAGAACGAATAGGCTTTTTAGACTATCTACAGCTGAATCGGTATATCCGTGCTTTGCAACTTAAGCGCGAGAGATAAATTGTACGATGTTATACTTACTAATCATTCAGACGGATGTTGCACTTGTAAACGCGAAATTTTCTACGCGTCTTATGAAAACGAAACTTTTTAGATTTCCCAATGTTGCAGTAAACGTGATCCATGTGTGAATAAGCCATATGATATATTTTCGCCAACGATTGATGCTGAAGGGACAATACTATTTAATGCAAAGATAACTTGAATTGTGTTACAATCTCAATTGGGTAGGCAGTAAAACAAAATACACACGTAATATGCATCCCCGAAGACTTTTAACACGATTGGGTACATTGCTTGGAAACACTAATATTATACGACTATCCCCATACAGTAGTTAATATCAATTTATTACATCATAACGAAAATCTAAATTTCTGTCGAAGTTAGAAGTGCCCTGTATATCAATTTCACATCTGGCATCACAACCACACAAGTTGCCGTCATCTCAAAGGGGTTTGTAGGATGTAATCTCAACCTATCGCTAATGAATCAAAGGAAGGGCGGAAGACGCGGGCAAAGTACGTCGTTAATAAGCAAGACTTGTTTCTGCGAGCGCATTCTCTGCACACAAGGAAGCGCGCACAACGCGCTGCAAAGAAACGTACGACTCCCGTTATCCTCAAGCGCACTCCACGAGCGCGCGCGCACAGTTAAAAACGCGAAACTAAAGAAAATCATCAGAATTGTTTTCACTGCACAATGCTACTATCCTGGACGCGTAATTTTAGTGACAAAGTAGAATGCTACTTCGTACCATCAGCTAGCGTCATACGATATTTTTTGTGAGTTTGGGCTCGCAACATTTCCTTCGACACACTGTCACCTCGTCACACCGTCTGAAATGTTCAAACGAATGAACGAATAACAAATAGCGAATGAAAGCATGAAAAAAGGCCAAACGAATGAGCAGAAGAACGACTAAGATTAACAATCTATGTTTTGAGGAGTTCATTTGCCGTAATCTCAGTGTTGTAGAGCCCATGCCAGCTATTACCAAACCACGCAACCCATTTGTGATTCATTAAACCCAATAAGTTACTAAATTCAATATTACACAGATTACTACGAACTAAAACGAGCATGAGCCCACAACGACAACAAACCACACTTTCATTCCAACTGATTTGTGAGCAATGGAAAATAAATATCGCGTCTCGTTTTCATGGTACTTTCTACTCGCATTTAACGTATCATGTTCTCAGCTTTTGTTTCTTACAGTATCATTGGTAGTAGCATTATCGTTCACCCATCAATCACCATCAGCAACATATTACTCATTTCCCTTCCTATTAACCACGTTTATTGTAAAAGCATTAAGGACCTTGAAAAGGGGAATTTGTGACAAAAATGTCCAAATTTGCGACACGCAAACCCTACTCTCCGCAGAGAGTGACAACACTGGTGTCAAAACCACAGAGCCGGTTCGCCTCTACCGCCCGTCTCAATCAGTGCCCAAAACTCTCGCCATCGTCCCACGCGCCTCCTCGTTCTCAAGCCACACACGCAGCGGCGGTTCAGGCGCGCGGCAACCGCGGCGGGAATCCGCGAGCCGAGCAGCTTCAGCGAGGCGGCACGGCGCGGAGCGGAGCGGAGCTGAGCGGAGAGGCGTGGGTCAGCAGAGCAGACGGTAAGCAGATCGGGGGAAGTGGCGGCGGCGGCGGCAGACGCAGAGGCTTCGTTAGCGGGCGGGCGAGAGGGACGCAATTACTAATCAAGTGTTCTTGCGGAGGGCGCAATCAGCGGCACCAAGGCCGCCCCTCGACTCCCACCCGCCCACCGCATGCCTCGCTCGACCGCCCGCTTCTCTGCGCCTTCCCTCAGTCGCCGGCGGCGGCGGAGGCGGCAGAGGCGGCGGCGGCGGCGGTGGCGGCGGCGGAGGCGGCGGCGGAGGTGGAGACAGAGCCGGAGGTGGAGTTGGTGGCGGTGGGAGCGGGAATATTGAGAGAGAGATGGTGGCAGCGGCGGCGGAGGTGGAGGTGGAGGCAGAGGCGGCAGGGGTGCGGGTGGGGCGGTGGCGGGGATGGAGGCGGCTGGATCGGAAACGGAGGCGCTGGCGGCGACGGCGGCGGCGGCGGCGGCGGCGGCGGCGGCGGCGGCGGCGGCGGTGGTGGTGGTGGTGGTGGTGGTGGTGGTGGTGGTGGCGGCGGCGGCGGCGGCGGCGGCGCCCGCACTCCGCCGACGCCGCGACGACAGAGGAATGGGTCTCCAGGGTGGGCGGAGAAGCGGCCGGAGGGGGGAGGCACGCTTAGCCAACGGTTGACGAAAATATTGTCAGAGGAAGCTCTGGGCGAGTGGGTGACCGTTGTTTCCGGGGAATGATCACGGACGCAAAGAGAGAATGGCGCGGAGGACGGAGGAATGAAGAATCGTCACATACCACAAATATCAGAGACGGACAGCGAAGAACAAGCGCATGGAGACAATGGGAATGTCCGGTAGAGCTCAAGTTACGTTTAGGTGGTCAAGAAAACAGACATGAAGCGAAAGTTGGAAAAGATCTAAAGGTGTGAAGTGCCAGTACGTAAATAAATGATTAAGATCAGTGGAATCAGTGCAGGGCGGCAAGGAAAAGGGAAATGAAATTCAATATTCGATAGCGAAGGCGCCAAGATGACGAATAACTAGAAAATAAGGGACAGCTGGCGTACAGAAGGACGGGGCGACGTCAACGAAATCAGAGTCACGAAGTCGGGGAAATGTCGAGTAACAACAGAAGCTCGCCATAGTGTGCACAGAATTCTCGAACAGTCACTGACGAAACAGCAAGGAGGAGCAGGCGCAGAAAGGCGGCTCACACAAACCGTGTCACCCGAGGCCGCCCGCACACAGCTCGTCCGCCACGCGCAGCGAGCAAACCGGAGGACGCGGCGCCGGCGGCGCGGGCGGACCGACGCGCCACCGCGGGGCCTCTCAGCCGAACCTCGCCGGAGCGCGGGGCGGCGGCGGATTCGTTCCCGCGTCTTCAGCCCGTCGCGTGTCGGCGGTCTAATTCGTTTTGTGGGGGCGTCGTCGCGGAAGTCCCCCACGCCCTTCCCTCACGCCTTCCGCGCCGCGCACAGCGCCCCAGAGCGGAGCGGAGCGGTCAACGCAATCACGCGCGAGCCCCTTAATTTAGCGGCGTGTTGTCCGATCCTCTCGACGGCCGCCGGCGCGCGGGACACGGAGCGCGCGCGAAAAATTCGCGACGGCGGCGGCGGCGGCGACCACGCCCACCCGCGGAGCCGATGCGAGTCGACGCGACGCCCGGATTGTTCTAACGAAAAAAAAAACCTTAAGTGCGGAAAAACGTGGCTGTCCGCGCCACCGCGGTGTCTCTCGTTGGGAAGAGGAACGAATTTGTTGGAAAGGGAGGCGTAGGATAGGGTGGAAAGAGGTGTCTCAATTAATCGGTCCGCCTTTGGGGGATGCGGAATGTTAGAAGAAATATAAACAACGAGTTGTTTTTTTTTTTAGAGAGAGGAATAGTGTGCAAATACAGCACTCCTGCTTGAAGCAATTTGCACTACTGGTCGCCATGTTTTCTGATAGCAAAACAAAGTAAGATTTCCTGATTTGCTACAGGTTCTTGCATAAAAGTACACGATTTGGGCGTGTTTTTTTTCTTTTTTTCCTTTTTTTGGCGTGGTGTTTGTAGGTGTGCGACATTAAAGGGATCTCCTCTTGATGAGCACGTAATTGGAGACAAAATATTGAAAGCAGAAGGGGAAGATAATTTTCTTTAATTTTGCGTATCTAATGAATAATTATATTAACATTTAAATAATTAATAATAGAATTGACTATTAGTGAATTTCAACTAAGTTTAGTCCAAATTTATTATTGGCATTCTGTAGGAACTGGTAAAGGTGTAGTATACTACACTAAAATGTATCAAAACAGTTGAGACAAAATTCAATAAAAATATTTGTATATTTTTGTATTGATGGTATTGAATCTTATGAGACCACGATTTTTCTCAAATTGTGGTTAAGCACATTTTCGAAGCAATATCTAATTTACTTTAAAGTTATAATAATGAATATTACTAATCAAAACTGTACGACTAAATATATTTGTTATAAGTGTCACTAAAAAGAAAATAGAAAAAAATAATTTGCATTGCGAACAAGCTAAAAGCTCGATATTCTTTAAATTAATTGAGACTAAACTTAAGATATTTTAAATATTACCAATCTCCTAAATGCACTTCGATCGAATTTATCATTACGCGAACAATCTGAAGTTCCTCACAAGAAAACATGGAGATTGTGCTTTCAAGAAACTTCAAATATGAAGGGCACATCGCCACTCGATACAGTTCTCTTGTTTTATTTCGTTGTTCATATTTAAAGCAAGAGGTGTTATACAAAAGAGTCAATCAATAACAAAACTTAGTAAGCCATAGGTTTATAAATTTAATAAAAGATATGATTCTACTGTTTTCACATTTCCCTCGTAACCACAATCCTCTCGATCCAGGTAAGTTATGCAGTGTATATTGAGCTCCGTATCCAAGGTAACAATAAGCAATAACGTATCAGTAAATATTGAAAGTGGGAATGATAAAATAATAGTAATTCACAACAATGCCACTATAATCTAAGACTAAGAGGCCGATGTGTTTGAGGTGACAGCAGCAACCTACACGGCGTCTACAGCAGCGACGTGTGTGGTGCAGCGGCAGAGGTGGCAGCGGTGGCGGCAGAGCTTCGACCGCAATTACGGGGCTCCCAAAAACCCAGCCCGGCACCCGCAGGGCACCTCCCTCCCCAGCGCCCCCCGCACCGGCGACAATGCATACTTAACAAGAAAATCAACCCCCTGTCCGTAATTTGTGTACCCCCATTTAGCATAAATTTCATAGCGCCGCTACGCACACAGACGTGCCATTGATCAAACAGCAAATGAATTTCATATTCGCGCACAGAAAGGCCTGATGAATGGGGGCGGGGCGGGGCGGTGGGGCGGGGGAGGGCGCGAGGCGGGGCCCAGCGTGGGCTCGGGGCATGAACCTTGATCGCTCCGATACAACACCCGCGCCGGCAATATTGCAATAGCCCGTTTATCACTTGGCCCTGGTGTTTGAATGAGCAAACGTCGTCTTGTACCTATGAGATTTATCTCCCTGGTGGATCTGTGTGCTTGCAAGGAGGTTCGTTTGTGACAGATCTCGATTTTTCAAAATCGAAAAAGAAAACCGGTTTTCCTTGCCGTGGTCGTGTTTGTTTACCGACCATAATTTCACCCACACAGCTCCAAGCGTACTATTGTGAACATTGCAAGAGGATGGATGGCGTCTCCAGAAAGTATTGGCGATCCCTGCTGCGCGAAGAAGGAATTCAAGGCCTAGAAGAGGCAGTGCCAGTATATTTCATCCATTATTATTTGCGTGGAGATACGATAAATAAGTGGAGTTGGTCTGTAGCCATGAAAGGTAGGAGAGACTGGTGGTATGCAAGCAAAAGTAAGTTATGTGATAGTTAAGCTAGTCATTATTTGAAAAGAAAACTACATAACAAATCAAATCAGATCGCATTCTGATGAAAAACAAGTTAACAAAGAGAATAATGAATATAATTTACTCCTAATTCATCTGATATGCATTCCAACAAACATTTTCAAAATAAATCGCTTGCGTGGACTAGCATGAAAATATTTCTAGATACTACAATCAATCTGATTATTAATTAACATACCTTTAGCGTTAACTAAGAATAATATATAATAAGGAACAACTAAACCTTTATAGTCGGCTATATTAACAAACCACACGCATGTCTCCGAATACTTGAAACGTTGTTTGATACAGAATCGTTTAATAACTCGGAGGACGATCACGATTCTACTATTTCCTGAACGGAAAATGTAGCAAAACTAACTTATATAACAGCATCAAATAAAACATTTCGGACAATATCAAAAACTACCAAATAACCTTCGATGGCATAATTAATATACCTAAAGCAACAACATTGTCAATTTTGCAAAAGCATACGTCAGTTTATACGTGAACATTCATTGCCACCATAGCTACATGATTCAAACAGCTTTATTGGCAAATCTGTCGATTGAATAAATGATGTTGAGCACGAAGGACGAACCAGAAACGTTCATCTGGATTGGTGCGCGACCTCAAATATAAAATTCAAGCACTTCACTCCCCAATTAATCTAAGTACGGGTGGAGTAATGGTTGGCGTAGCAGACTGTTGTACTCAAGTTAGCGGCTTCGAGTCCGGTCGATGCCGTGGATTTTTAATGGCGAAAAAAAATCCTTCGAATGCTTTCCTTTTGAGGGGAAATAAAACTGGCTGTCCCATGCTGTAGATTTACCGCATGTAAAATATCAAGCCTAAAAGAAGCGTGTGAGTTAAATTCTAGTCGCCCGTTTCGTCGCCTGAGTGATGCGTACTTTCACCACTAAATGGCAAAAGGGGAGCGCACCAAAATTTGTTAGGCAGAAGAGGTTAGGCGGAGGAGCCAGCCTGATGGTCTCACCACGTAAAATAAGGAATCATTCAATTTGATTTATTTAGACAAAGAACAGTAAAAACTTTATACAACGCATGGGGGAGAAGTAACATCTCCGAACGTTTTCTTGGGCTTCCGAGAATACGACTATTTTAACTTTCAATATATAGATTACGAATTTAAAAAACGAAGCCACATTGACAAAATCCCTCGTACGCCTTCCTTCGGAGGGGAAGTAAAGCCGGCTGTCCCATGTTAGTAGATTTACTTGCATGTAAAAGATCCTCAAGCCTAAATGACGCCTCTGAGCTAAATTCAAAATCGCCTGTTTCTCGCCCAAGAAATACCTCCTTCCTCTGCTAGTTGGTGAAAGGAGCGTAGCGAAATTTGCGTGGTCAGACGGAAGAGCGGGCCTGATGGCCCGAGTCTCGCCACGTAAAATAAGGCAAATTCAATTCAATTCAATTCAAGCCACCGAGCCGACCTTGGCTTGCCTACGGCACGGCGCCTCGCAGCTTGGGCGACCTCCAGAGCTTCCCAGCGGAGGCCGCGGACACGACACATCAGAGACGCCGCCGTCGAGACTTCGCATCCTGGCAGAGACGGTTTCTGACCTAGCTGGTGATAAAATCTGCGAATCTTATTTTCACTGGCGGGACAAGTGAGAACATTCCGCACTTTGTAAATTATTGTTTTAAAAGTGAAAATAGTTTCACACAGAAACCCAAATACCAAGAATCCTGACAACTCGAGTTAACGACGGGGAGCCCCAAAAAATATAACGGTACGTCCAAGAAGATATCATTTTGTGAAGGATGGCACAAGAAGCATAATTTGGGCAGCAAAGCTTCATTTTAAGGTCCCTGTATGGATGGTTTCCAATATACGCACGACGGTAACGTGTGATTAAGATTGCGATTTATTTAGTAAAAAAACTAAAAACTGTATGTGACGTATGGAGGAGATCATAGTGTGTTGCACCGCGAGGTCCAATCCCGATTGCATCCCGCGACCAACATTTCGTAAGCCTTTCACTTGACCCCTAAAAAATATAGCCCGATTGCACCCGTTTGGATTTCCTCGTGAGAACAAAGAAGAACTCGCCCAGGAATCAGGGCTTCCAAAATAATTCTTTCGCTTTCATATTCGAAGAACTTGAAAGAAGAAAAGAAAGAATACTCAACTTTTTTAAATTTGTTCGCTTTGTCGTATTCTTGTGCTGTAATGGAAGCATATAGTAAGAACTGCATATAATTTTGTAATGAAACTCTTCTGAATATTTTTTTTAATTTATTTGACCGTGGACTGGTACAAGGAGAAAGAACAAAAGGGCCATGGTCCCGTACCATGGTAAGCACTCGGGCTATTCCTTCCAAGAAAACCAAAGTGAAAGGAAATTAATTAGAAAACGGATGTGAAGGGAAATCTGAACACGAGATGCAATCGGACGATTACAGGCTTTCCTTGTATCATAACCTGGAAACTGTTTGTTTTTTTTTCTTAAATATGTTTGACGCAGAACTGAGGGTAATTTTCTCTCCGACAGTAACGCACTTACGGGGTATTTTGGCAATGTCTTCTTACAAATCGTACAAAATCAAAATCTTCCCTTGGAGCATTGTGGGTGGCAGGCGGCTTTCCACAATCCGATCCCTCACGCCCACGGCGGCCGTCGCAGAGCAGGCACAGCCGCCGAAACGACCTCCGTCCGAATTCGTAGCAACACTCCCCACGTGTTAAATGGTTTACGAGTAATTAACTTTCGAATGCATTAGCAGGCGGTGGGCGCCGCGCCGAGGCGTGTATCACGTGTCACTCGCGTGGAGCAGCACCGCTCCCGGCGACACGCGTCTTCCAGCTCGTTTGAGCTGCGTGCGCCGAGAAGCAACCACTAGCCGCCGCTTGCGATAAGAATCGCCAAATTGAGCTGTCTGGGTTTCGCAGAGAATGGTTTCCGTTTTGTTTGAGCTCGGTGGGAAAAAGAAAGAAGAAACAAAACACGCTGCCGATGATGCCCTTGGATCCTAGAGGTGCTCTTTGTGCTTGATAGTTTTTATGGGAACAGGTGCTTGTGCAGGGAGTGGTGGAAATTGCCATGATGGTGGCGATTGTGAGGAGCATGGTGATGGTGTACTGAAATGCACCAAAGAAGTTTGTTTCAGGATGTGAACACATGCATCCGATGGAAAATTCTGAGAGGAATATATCTTGTAATAGATGTCCATGTTTAACATTTCAAAAAAGTAACAGGCGTATGAATGTAAATTTACTTACATAATATTGTTCCAACATTAAGAAGCATCAAGTATCTTAAGAATATTTTATGCAAGGTGGCTACTCTTCTGTTGAAGCTACTTTTTTTTATTTTCCCAGTTTTTTCTTGAACATTTGTTAAAAATTTCACCTCAGAAGTCGGATATTTATATATTTAAAAAAAAAATAGAAAGATCAATATGAACACGTCTTCTTGACTGAGCCCTTTTCTCCGCCAGGCACTACCAGATTCCAGATTCTCTTGCTCTGAGAGATAGACTGATACATTATTATTCGGAACATTTAGGAGGTATATACGTTGGTTTTTCTTCTAAATACACGTCGATTGTTATATATATATATATATATATATATATATATGTGTGTGTGTGTGTGTGTGTGTGTGTGTGTGTGTCGAATTTTCCTGTCAAATGATTAAATTAATATCTTAACAAACTAAAATTAGCGAAAGAATAACTAAGTACCAACGTTGTCTGAAGGATTACAGACTTATAATGGTCTCGGAAATATCCCTACCTTCTGAAAGTCCTTACATCGCCCCGTTTCCAATTTAGCAGAAAATGACCTTCATGTTTACGTTTATTTGTAATAAATTTTAAAATTTTAACTGAACGCTTCCAATCGGTTCTACATGCATGCATGTACAATTTTTCGCAATAAGCATATCTTAGAAATCGTATTTATATTATTCATTAAAAACGTTAATTAAAGTTCCAATACAAAAATTAAGACAAACACTCGTATTATTTTCAGCGGAATTCATTGAAGTGGCATCCTTCGAAAATGTACCACCACCTCGAAATCATTTTCCCATCCTCAAAACACCATATTTGCAAGCAAAGAGCAGTCACGCGCAAACAAAAAGCGGGGAAAATTCTAATGAAACCTATAAATCCACACCATTTCCAGGATTTACCACACGCTCTATTCAACGCGGGCCCCAATGTCCAAGAAAACAAAGTGTAAATCAAGGGCCGTCGCGAGCGCCGCTTCCGCATGTGGCGTGGCGTCGCCCCGGACACTCTGCGAAATGGGATCGGCGGCGGGGGCGGGGGCGGGGCCTCTGGGATCGAGCGGACCGCACGAAGACCACGGCGCCGAACTGCATAAACCTCCGCCGCGGCGAGGGCGGGGCGGCGCGGGGCGGCGCGGGGCGCGGGGGCGGGCGGCGCTGCGGCCGGCGGCGGAGAGGCTGATGAGCCGGGGTTTGTATTCTTGCGCTAAATTGATTGGAGCCTCGAATTAATTGCAGCCCATCTGCGCCGCTCGCGCCCGCCCCCCCCCCCGCCCCCACTCCGATGGCGCGGAGGTGGGGGTGGTGGAGGGGGAGACGGGGGCAGCAGAGGTGGAGGTGCTGGCGGCAGGGGAGCGGAGGTGGTGGAAGCGAGTACTGGGATAGTAGAGACGAGGCTTCTGGGAACGATGGTGGCCACAGCGGGTGGAGGTGTTAGTGGCAACGAGTGCGGTAGGAGTGGAGGCGACTGTAGGAGACGTAGTCAGTGGGGACGACGGCGGTGGCACGAGTGGCAGAGGCAGCGATAGGGGAGCGGAAACGGTGAGGGTGAGGGCGAGGGCGAGGCGAGGGCGAAGGCGAGGGCGAAGGCGAGGGCGAGGGCGAGGGCGAGGGCGAGGGCGAGGGCGAGGGCGAGGGCGAGGGCGAGGGCGAGGGCGAGGGCGAGGGCGAGGGCGAGGGCGGGGGGCGAGGGCGAGGGCGAGGGCGAGGGCGGGGGCGAGGGCGAGGGCGAGGGCGAGGGCGAGGGCGAGGGCGAGGGCGAGGGCGAGGGCGGGGGCGAGGGCGAGGGCGAGGGCGAGGGCGGGGGCGAGGGCGAGGGCGAGGGCGAGGGCGAGGGCGAGGGCGAGGGCGAGGGCGAGGGCGGGGGCGAGGGCGAGGGCGAGGGCGAGGGCGGGGGCGAGGGCGAGGGCGAGGGCGAGGGCGAGGGCGAGGGCGAGGGCGCGGGCGAGGGCGAGGGAGCGGGCGAGGGCGCGAGCGAGGACGCGGGCGAGGGCGCGGGCGAGGGGAAGGGCGAGGGGAAGGGCGAGGGAGATGGAAAGAGCGACGGCACGAGATGCAGAACGGAATTCCGCACTCTGCAGAGATAGAGTCGGTGCAGAAGCAGCAGCAGCAACAGCAGCAATGGGGAATAGCGCAGCGGTGCAGCAGACTGAGGTAATGAAATGGGAAGGAGGAAGGAGGTGGCGACGGTGGCAACGGAATCGGAACAGATGCCCGCGATTAGTAGATTAGGGGGTGGGCGCAAGTGACGGTTAAGTCATCGGTATTTGGGGAGAAAGCAAGAACGAGGAACAATATGCATAACGTTTGTATTTGTAGAGACAGCAGACTCTATGACAACATGACGGACCACAGAGTAGGAAGAAGATGCCAAAATCAAGGATACATAGAGAGGCAGAATAACCCGAAACGAGGAGGAAACGGAAGAAACAGAAGGATAGAATTGTACAGAAAAGCTATGCAAGCAAAATAAAAGAGAGCAGAATACTCTAGTAAAATTCATTAACGTCAAGACTGATAAACATTTCAAAGGAAGAGGGCAGTAAGGGAGACTGAAGAAAAAGACATAACAGTGAAGGCTGAAATGCAGCTAATATGACACAAAATCTGTAAGTAGGGGAGAGAAGAGAGCAGCTGTAGGCGCGAAAGGGACGAATATTAAGGAGGCTACACACACACGCGCGCGCGCGCGCACGGGTACATCAATGAAAAGAGACACTAAAGGCGACGAATGGGCGGTGATTGCGAACGCCGAAACCAAGTCCTGCCGGAGAAGGCACCGCGCGCAAGGGCGATCGGGGAGGGGCGATCGGGGATGGGCGGGCGAGCGGGGAGGGGCGGGCGGGGCGGGGCGGGCGGGGCGGGGCGGGCGGGCGGGGCGGGCGGGGCGGGCGGGGCGGGCGGGGCGGGCGGGGCGGGCGGGCGGGCGAAGCAGAGGCAGAGGCAGCGGAATCAGGAAGGGCGAGGCGGGCGGCGGCTGAAAGGGCGCGGGCAAAGCGGTATTGCGCTCGCCCTAGATGGCGCCAGCTCCCTCCCTCCCCCCTCTCGCCCATGCTCTACTCGCCCGCGGAGCACCCCACGCGAGATTGCGACACATAGGGGCGGTCCGCCCCCCCCCTCCCCCCCCCCCCCCCCCCGCCGCTCGCGCCGGACGCGGAAAGGAAGCTTTGAACGGCCGCCGCCGCCGCCTCCCCGTCCGCGCCGCGATCGCGTTCGATAAATTAATTGGTAGCTCGCAATCTCACGGCCGCGTTAGCTCATTTCTGAGCGCGTTGCACATAACTTAACGGGCGCGGATTGCTAGGGCGTTCCCCGCGCGCTAAGAGACTGGTGATCGTTTCCCACGTCCTCGACTGACAAAGAGCCTCTGGAATTCTCTAACCACGCGCGATGGGCCGCCGCTGCCCACTGAAACGCACGGCAAGCCTGCGCCCATACATGCAGACATGTCGTGCAAAAGAAATAATACGTGGATTCTGCCAATCGCCCGCCCGTCGATTTCGTATTCTGCCGGCTTAGGAGTAAGTTGGACGTCAACAATTTTCAGCCCAGCCCGCCAAGGCTTCGTGTACCAATTTGAGAAGTAAAACCGCTAACTAACTAGAATATGAATTGCAAACTTCTGAAAGTTGCTCTATTATTTTACTTCAAATATGGGTTTCAAATTATGCTCATAGGATGTAAACCGAAAGTGATACGCTCAACATTTATTTTCGATTCGGTTGATAATTACTTTCCGTCAACAGAAACGTGGGAAGCGCAATTGCCACAAGTGAAACACGAAAACGTTTGCTTTTTTTTTCTGCTCGCAATATATTTACTTCCCCAATGACAAAACTGGACGACTAAGCAAAGCACAACTTTTCAGCAGTGCTCATAATTAAAAGTAGCAAAATCCTTTGTGGGAGGTGGCGTTTCCCAACGGTTAAACAGCGTCCCGCAGAGTCGGGGGTGGGAGGTGGGGGGGGGGGGGAGGAAAGGTGCAAATACACCCAACTCAGTGGACCGTAGAATCATCACGAGCTTCGCAACGCCGCCGTCATTTGTTCTGACACCCGCACATCGCGCGGCCGGTCAGAGTGCCGCCGGTGCGGCCGTGCGGGAAGTTCCAACATTGGACGCGAGTTAGCGAAAAACAACCGGGCCGAGTGACACGAGCCGTGTTCCGGCTAATTAGCAGGTGATGCCAACATAAGCAATAACAAGCCGCGCCCACCCGCCCGCTCGACGAGGAAGAAGTGCGTGCTGCAACCGTTTACGCCCGCGCCGCCCGCAGTTTTCCGGGCGTGCGCGGCCGCGCGCGTGTGCGTGCGTGGCACGGCTCTCGGCGTGCGCCCCGCGATTTCACGGGCGATACAGGCTGCGACGTTGCCACTTTCACGTTTTCCCACTTCTTCATTACTCGCGCTGAAGTACATGGCCCTGGTTCTTGGTCACCTCACATTTAATATGACGCCTTTCTTACAAACGGCCTAAATAGCAGCCCGCGGCTGCAGTGGTAAGCGATCTGCATTACGCCTGTGAGGTCGAGTGTTGTGTAAGGGGCTTTCGCTTTGTGATCGTAGCATGGTAGGTAATTGTCGTAATCAGTGTTGTGGTCGATATTTCGGCTAGACATTTTAAACAACAAATTTTACATTTATTCGAAATAGTAACTCTTGTGACGTACTGAGCTCCCTCGCCGTTCACGAGTTAGTCTGTTAGGCCTCAACGCTCGCAACTATGCTTTATTCACGAAAGGGAGAATATTGATTATGCGATAAGTGTTTCAATTTCTTTCGACGTGTAGGTTCGGACCTAAATTATCTGACGACAAAAGCAAAAAAACGGTATGATGTTTCTCGACAAGGTATTGATGTTTTTACGCCAGAATGTAGCAAGAAAGGGAAATTACTTAGTATCTAAGAAATCTTTAATATTTTCGTAAATGTCTGGTGAGTCCAACCACTTTTATTTTATTACAACGAACGTGTGAGTTATAATAGTTATAAAACATTTTCGATCTATCTTTCTGTTGTTTACTTACCAAAGGTGAATAAAAAAGTAAGGTATGTAAGTTCTTCTAACGGGTACTCACCTGAAACAAAAAAAGAATTGTGTTAGTTTTTATTACAAATGAAAAGAAAAAACCTTCATTTTACATTTGATACATTATTAATTACACATTTACACATTATTAAATTTCAGAATGCTTCCTTGAATGATACAAACATTAATGCATTTCTTTATTGCTAACTTAATAATTATGTTATAAATTGTATACTTTTAACCAGAAAATAATGTTGCAAATTATTCATTTATAAATACCATTAATGAAAATGCATTTAGTGATTTTAAAACCTATAGTTTTGCTAATTTCTGTACAAGCTCAATCCTTCAAATATAATATGAAAGGTTAGTTCGTATGTAATTAAATTGTAAAAAAGGAGAGAAATTTGGCAGAAAATCGACAAACTATTTGAAAACAATATGCTTCATTAAGAAATACGAAACAGTGCAATGAATAAGTAAACGCAAAAACGAATACTCCGAGAAAAGTATTACAAAAGAAAAAAGTACGTAGTACGTAAGGAAGTAAAAAGGATGTGACGAACATTCAGACAGCTGTAATAAAAAATTAATATTGAAGTAAGGGACGATGCTTTTGTAGGAAATGGAACAAAACTGTTTCCTTTTAGGACTCGGTGTACGAAACCAAATATAAAAGGCAAGAACTCACTACCGTAAGTTCTGAAAACAAGGGAATCTAAATATATTTGCACAACGTAAATAAAATTTAATTATTTAAAAAATAATTGAATACGTTGGTAGGTGTCTCGCAGAAGCTATGAAACCTAACATAATGAACAACACCTAAATAAACTGATTTGTAATAAACCTTTTAAGAAATCTCGAATGAGTTTCAAACTCGCAAAAAATGCCTCTCTCCTCTGCATTACATTATCTTGCGTTTTCCTAAAATTTGTATAATTTACGTGAACATCGCCATATAGAGTCCGTGCATTACAGAAATGATCTATCATTAAAAATGCATTTTACATTAACACACTACGGAGTGAACCGTAATAATCATATCATTACATTGCATGTTATTTAGACAAAGTAATGCTGCAGGTGTCATTTCCTTTGATTCTTAGGTAACTTTCTTTCCTTATTGCCACACTTAAAAGAGATTTTGGCAGTCATATTACACAACAGAAGAAAAACTCGATTAGATGAACACTCGGAATTCACGTTTCTATACATCATGAATTTTATTTCCCTCTTTTCTTACATTCAATTTTATACACATCTCGAATTCATTGAACTTCAAATATATTTCCGTCGCATCTTCCATACACGAGTACATAGTGTTGGGTAGCCCAAATCGCGGTAAATCAAAGTATTCGAAAACTGGAATTACTTTCCTTCCTCTTCAGAATCGAGGTATCGATGCTGCGCCCCTCTTAGCTCCGCGACCACCTGCACGGAACCGCGGGCGGAGGGCGTCGGAGGGTTGCGCCTGATCGCTCACGGCCGGCGCCCGCCCGCGCCGTCGCCCAGCGGAGGCAAAACAAGGGGTCAGGCGGGCGGGCAGGCGGGCGGGCGGTCTTTTGGCAGCGGCAGCCGTTACGCATTGCAGGATTTAGCCGAGGCATCGGCCGGGCGGGCGGGCGGCGCGGGCGGCGCGGGCGAACGGCTCGGATGGCTAGGGGCGGGGGAGGGGCGGGGGCGGGGGCGGGGGCGGGGGCGGGGGCGGAGCGGGGCCGCCTAAATATGCGCCCGCTCGCCCCCGTTGCCAACGGTCCGCGATCGACGCCGGGTGACAGCAGCTTTCTTGCACGTCGGTTGTACGGCGTGTCTTCTAGATCGACATCAAGGGGGAGGGGGATCATACAATACCTTCCGTATTTAACGCACCATTTTCAGCGTCTTCCCGATTCGCGTTTCTGTCTTGTTCTTTTCTACACTTGTTTTCTTCATGTATGTTTGTTTCTATGCGTTAGTTGTCCTGGTCGTCCCAATTTTCGTCTATTTAGACTGTATCGTAATTTATTTTTTGGTACAAATAAGTAATGACAAATGCATGAACTTTACCGGCCCTAGTGGTTTTCAGAACTGAGAAAGGAATAAGGCCTCAGTTAGGCCAAATTAAGTAAGTTGTCTGATTTCAGCCGCTAGAACGCATATACTGGAGAGCCAACTCGACTCTTGCTTCAAATGAGCTGCCCCATGCTGAAACAAATATTTCTAAAAGCGAAAAATCACATCCAATTGATTGAACATCACAGATGCAGACCCACGTCCTCGTATTAAATGAACTAAAGTTCCAGGAATCCTACAATTCCACATTTTTTCGCCTACGACTTATTTGCAGTTTGTTTTAGTTTGTATGAATCGTTAGACTTTGAGCTGCTCATCCTTGGCGTTTTCTACTTTCCCGTCGCACATCTGACTGACGATGGTACTTTACTCTCTGCGTCAAACCTCGCGAACCACCGGGACACAATTTCTATTCTCATATGCAAAGCCATTTAATTTTCATTCAAAGCAAACAATGCTTTCCATCCGTCATCACGCACACAGGAACATATCAGAAGGCGCAATTTCCCGAAAAAGTAGTAATCAGTGACTGCAAATGAAAGTTACTTCTCGCCTAAAACAACGAAAACTGACGATTTGCGTTCCGAGGTAAACAGCCGTACGTCAGGTGATCAGGCCATTTCGCAGAAAACCACTCGCTTGGCAGCGCAGCTGATAGCAGAGGATGCCGAGGGTATTTCGCCTGCGGAAGATAGCCTCGCGTTCAATCTCACACAGGACATTACTTAGCTCACTCCCGAGATTCGAATATTTCGAGGCAGATAGACAGACAGACAATACACAAAACAAAACTACCTGTGCGCAAAAGCGATTCAGATACGCTGCACAAGTACTATATTTTTTGCATCATATTTTTTTCTTCAATATCACTGAATGAGAATTTCATTTCCATACAACTATTTTTACGCGTTATATTACGGCCTAAGTAATGAAACGCGAAAACGCATCACTTTGTCTTCCTTGAATCACATCTATAATAAAGGTCAACATAACCAATATAATTTATTTTTAATGTATTAATATTATTTATCATTGATAGTAATCAACAATCATGAATTCACACATGCCTTCATAATGCAATTTATAATTATAAATTATTTGTAATTGTTTGCGTTTGCCGAATTTGACGATATTCCATTGCACATTAATGTTATGCAAACTTGTGTTCCTCTACACATAACAAGACATGACAAGGAAAGACAAGACATGTCAGGCAGGGAACTGCTTCCCCATTCGCCTGATGTTGGTAGGCAAAACCAGGGAAAACTACCGATCAGAACAGCCGGTCGCTAGAATTCTCTTCCAGACATAGTTGAACTCGGCCAAGCTATGTAGCTATTTCGAAAATCCTGCCACTGCGGGAACCCTAGGACCTCGAGGTCAGAGGCACTGTAGTGACATCAATTGATCCGCTGAGACACCTAAGCCACTGCGGGACTATGCGGGGCCGGGGCGGAGCGCGGAGAGGCGGAGCGGGGTGAGACGGGGCGGGGACTTCCCCATCTGGTTAAACATGCGGCATGGTTAGGGGAGAGAGGGAGTAGCGTGGTATGACGGTGCGTGATGTGGTGTGGCGGGGCGAGGCGGGGCGTGGCGGGGCGTGGCGGAGCGTGGTGGGGTAGGGCGGGTACAGAGAGAGGGGCGTGGCGGGTCGGGATGTGACGTGGCGGGACGGGTCGGAGAAGAGCGAGGCTGGTGGGGCATGGCGGTGGGTGTGGCATGGCGAGGCGGGACGTGGCGAGGCGGGGCGGGGCGTGGCGAGGCGGGGCGGGGCGGGGCGGGTACAGTGAAAGGGGCGGGGGAGGCCGCGGGGCCGACCGCGAACACGCTGCAAGCGGCGAGGCCACAAATCACAGGGCGCGGCGTGGCGCGGCCCGCGGCGCCCCAAATTATGATGGATCCCGCGCAAAAATCTATAAATATATTTTCAAATAATTAATTACTCAAAAAACACACACCGCCATAATATATTCTTGCGAGGCTCGTAATTTACGATATGGGGAGCGCGGTTTTATTGGCATAATCTTCATTGAAAATAAATCAATACTTAATTACACGCCGGGCCAGCGGCGGTGGCGGTAGAGGAGGCAGTGGAGGCAGCGGTGATGGCGGCAGTAGCGTGCTGGTGGCATGGCGGGGGTGGTACCGGCGGTGGCAGTTGCAACGAGAGAGGGAGGGGGGATTGGGCGGGCGGGCGGTAGAAGCTGTGCCGACAGAACTAACGGCAGTGATGGCGACGGCCGAGTAGGCAGACACCAAGAGTAACTGTGAGGTGCTAGTTGTAGCAACTGCTCAGATTCAGTGCAGGCTTAATGGACAAACGAGTTGAGCATATTATCACAGTCCCAGGTAAATTCACCCAGGTAAAAGTCAGAAAACTGATCGGTATTCTCAGCAGGAACTTTTAGTCAACCTTAAGTTACGATAATTGGAACACGTTTTACTGAATACGACGAAGCATTTTAGATTTTGTGATTTGACACCAGCAATTCAATTTTAAACACTATTTGAAAGACGTTTGAATTTCTTCCCGTCAACATACCCTCGAAAAGGCTCATACTTCTTATGATCCTATTAAAAAAGGTTGTTATTGTCAGTTGTAAGGGATTGTTACGTTTCAACAGAAAGTAAAACCTGTACGGCTCCAATAGTCAAGATTAGACGGAGGTGTAATTGATTGCATGGTGCCAGTGCCTATCAATTCGTACTTATTTGTTCTTAATACTATACTTTTACATCAGCATAACACAACTAAACACAGAAACGAAAAAACACTCCTAAGAGTTCGTTAAGGGTTTTAACAGCTTGCTGTCCGTTCAGAAGAACCGAAAGAAATCTTCTCATAAGGCGGCGGTATTACATAAAAAAAATTCAATGGCACTCGATTAATTTCACAAATAACGAATTGCGTTGGGTATAAACCTCAGCTATGGCCTCTACTTACAAACTTCAACGGCGTCTGGCATTCGCTCTACTCCGACAAAATGTCTACAAATCACTTGCAGTGCCATCCAATATGTTGCACGGGCCCTGTGTCGGGGGAGAGTGCGGAGTGGATCGGGACGATAGAAAAGACGTCGGTGTGGTCTACGCAGGGGTGATTGTGGTTGCGGGGGGGGGGGGGGGGGGGCTCTTGACCTCGTTCCACCTCACCTGGCGAGCGGCACGCGCTGGCGGCTTCGGACAGGAGAAGTGGGTGCGGAGCGCCAGACAATCAGAAGAGAGGGAAACACAAGGAAGGGATAAGATTGGGGAGACAAGTAGAAGGTTGAGACACAAAAATAAATGATTGTTTATAAGAAAATGAAAAGTGAGGAGAGGAGAGAAGACAAGAATAATGGGAAAATGAGAGAAGAGAAGGCAAGAGAAGACAAGAGATGCCAAGAAAAGAAGGGGAGGCAAGTCGACAAGAACAGAGAGCAGATTAGTCCAGTAAAGAAGAGAAGAGAGCAGGAAAGTCGAGAATAAAGGCAGGAGAAAAGGACAGACGAGAAACAGGAAGTTCAAGGAGAGGACAAAAAGTAGCACGTCAATTGAGGCATACGACACGAAAACAAATCAAACGAAAAGAACTGCGAATGTATGGCAAAGCAGGAGAACTCTAGCAAGACAAAACACAGACACCACCGGCTACAAGAAGGTGCCCCCACCCTGCGGCGGGGGCGGGGCGGGGCCAGGGCGGGGCGGGGCGGGGGCGAAGCGGAAGCGGGAGGGGTAGGAGCTGGGCGGGGGCGGGTAGAAGGCGTGGCGCGTTAAACTGCCGCCCACTCACGGCACCTCGCCCTGTCGCGGCGCCGCGCGCGGACCAGACGAACATCGACGGAGCGCATTTGCATCTCCACTTCATCAATATTCCGCGCCACAGGCTCGGGCGGGTTGGGCGGAGACGGTGGGGCAGGGGGGGGAGTGGGACAGGGAGGAGGGGGACGTAGCGGAATTGGACGGGGCGGTGTGGAATGAGGCGGAGGGGGAGAAGAGGAAAGGGGTGGAGAGGGAAGGGGAAGAGAAGGAAGGGACAGAGAGGGAAGGGGAGAAGAGGAACGGAGAGGAGATGATCGGGGCAGCAGGAGAGATTGATGCTCAGAGAAGGAGGCGGGAGAGGGGCGTCTGAATAGGAAGGGAAATTGTGGAGCAAGACAAGACAAAGCGAGAAGGAGTGAGGAAGGTTGGAAAAAAATTGGAAGAGCGGGCTGAAGCGGGACAGAGCGATTAGAAGTGGGACACCGCACGGAGCGGGGTGAAGTTGGCCTGTGTGGATCAGAGCGGGGAGTGAGGCGGGACGGGGAAAAGAGGAGAAAGAAGCGGGGAGGAGGTGTAACTGGGCGACGCAGAACGGTGCGGAGCGAGGCGGTGCGGGACGAGGCGAAGTGGAGCGGAGCGAAGTGGAACGGGGCGAGACGGAGCGGGGCGAGACGGAGCGGCGCGAGACGGAGCGGGGCGAGACGGAGCGGGGCGAGACGGAGCGGGGCGAGACGGAGCGGGGCGAGACGGAGCGGGGCGAGACGGAGCGGGGCGAGACGGAGCGGGGTAAGACGGAACGGGGTAAGACGGAACGGGGTAAGACGGAACGGGGTAAGACGGAACGGGGTAAGACGGAACGGGGTAAGACGGAACGGGGTAAGACGGAACGGGGTAAGACGGAACGGGGTAAGACGGAACGGGGTAAGACGGAACGGGGTAAGACGGAACGGGGCGGGGCGAGACGGAGCAAGGCGGCGCGAGACGGAGCGGCGCGAGACGGAACGGGGTAAGACGGAACGGGGTAAGACGGAACGAGGTAAGACGGAACGGGGCGGGGCGAGGCGGAGCGGGATGGGGCGGGGTTGGGGCGAGACGGAGCGGGGCGGAGCGGAGTGGGACGAGGCGGAGAACACAGCGACGCATGCTGGCCCCGGAGCCGCGATTCGCGCCCTGCAGCACGCCCGACTGGGCACTAATCGAGAACGCAAGCATTGCAATTTTATTTACGCGGAAAGTGGCTTCAGAGGTCGGCTGCTTCTTCCCCGGAGCGGTCGCTTTTATTGTTCGCGAGCTGAGGCAGGCCATGTGCCGCGCCGCGCCAAACTTTTTCTTTTAATCAAATTGCTTCTGCTTCACGCAAAAGACGGCGATTCCTGCCTGGGAACAGTTTGCGATCGAATATTCGGGTAACCGGACAGTAAGACAAAGCAGCAAGTATACTCATACACCGTTTATAAAAAGGATTAATTACACGAATAGAAAGAATACGTACCCGTTAATCTCATAAATGTTTCTTTTGTACCTATTATATATAATTTATTTATTAATTAATTTATAATTTTCAGGTTTTTCGAGTATTAAGAAACCGTGTAAGGACTGAAACATGAAACATGGAAACTATTTCACTAAAACAGAGAAACTGATTAGTAATACATACATAGAAAAGTGTCTGTAACAAGTCAGTTTTACAGCAAAATTTTTGTTTCTATTTTTCTTATTCCAGTACATCTAGGTTTCAGAACTTGTTTTGTGTTAAATCAACCGATGGGAACTTGCGGAATGCAGAGAACTGCTACGTGTTTTTCGCGGCATCAACGCACAGCATTACGCATGGTGACAGCCGGCGCCCACAAGAACAAGTAGCTGTCCATTTACGCGGAGCGAAAGCAATTGGAGCCGTCAATTCATTTCAAGACCGACATATTCCGTTCTTGCGGTGAAATTCCCTATCAAGTACCGACCATTCACCGGCGCCGTTTTTCTTCCCGCAATGCGAGAAGAGCGCAGTAGTGATGTGACAGTGGAAAAAAAAATTCGCGGAGAGAGTAATGACAGAATTGAAACCGCTGACGCGCGCGGGACCCTGGAATTGGGGTGGCGCGCCACGCTCGGCCGGCAAGAACTTACGAGCATCATCGGCGCGCGGCCCTCCGTTAAAAGCGGTGCTGTCCGTCAGAGGCGGCATGGGAAAGGGAAGGGCGGGGCGGGCGAGCGTTACAAAACGCTGCGGGACGGAGCGTGGCGGGACGCAGCGTGGCGGGACACAGCGTGGCGGGACGGAGCGTGGCGGGGCGGAGCGTGGCGACGCGGAGCGTGGCGGGACGGAGCGTGGCGAGGCGGAGCGTGGCGGGACGGAGCGTGGCGGGACGGAGTGAGGTGAGACGGAACGTGGTAGCACGGGGCGTGGTGGGATGGTGCGTGGCGGGACGGAGTGTGGTAAGACGGAACGTGGTAGAACGGGGCGTGGTGGGATGGTGCGTGGCGGGTCGGAGTATGACGGGACTGAACGTGTCGGGACAGAGCGTGGCGGGACGGAGCGTGGCGGGACTGAGCGTGGCGGGACGGAGCGTGGCGGGACGGAGCGTGGCGGGACGGAGCGTGGCGGGACGGAGCGTGGCGGGACGGAGCGTGGTGAAGAAAAAACAAAATTGTTAATCAAACAACAAAAACTATGCAATGGCATGCGCGTAGGAAGTGAAAGAATGACGAATGTTATATTATCAAATTGTGATTATCTTCAATGAATTTATCACATTGATAAATGGACGATGAATCTATAGATTATGTTAATCTTGGGCAGTACTTGCACTATTTCAGTCAAGTTATTTATTCTTCTTCGGGGTATATGTTTGAGCCAGCTATTAGGGTGAGTTCCACATCGACCTGTCAACCATCCTTTGAAGGCTACCTCTCACGCCGGTCTAGTGGCGTTTGTTAGACTAAAGTAAAACTGGCCAAAAACACCCTCCGCCAATCACCGCCTGCCTCTGGCATCACACAGTACGGAATTCAGGAGATCGCGAGGTCAAAAACTTACTGTTCGCCGCTTGCGGTGCTCTTTATTACATAACATTCGTGTTTGTGTAATCAATCATTTCTAAACACGTAATAACGTCTATGTGCATTCATTTTCTGACTTCCCCCGACCAACATAATACCCGGTAAGTAAAAACTGAACTGTAAAATGTAGGGAAGATTCAATGTCATTGTTTGTGGCCTTGTCATTGACATTGTGTCCTCGCAAAACACAATGCTTTGCCTCACGCTTGCTTTGTTGATTGATTTCGAAAAATCTATCAAGAAAGGAGTAAATTAACGTACATGTAACTTTATTGTAGAAATATGAAATTTCGTAATGATACTTTCGAATACCGGAAAACTTTTGGAGCTGAAATTATTTTCCATGTATCTTTACGTCTGTATATGAAGCAAAAGTATCGCTCCAATCTTACATACCGTAACTAATAGATGCTGACTATTGCATAAAACTTCTTGAATTAACTCTTTTAAGAGAGGATTAAAAACTCGAGAAATGCAAAATTATAAACATACACAATAAGCAACATTCGCTGCGTCTGCGAATGACAGTAATCAATAGACTATTACTTTCGATCAATCGCAAGCCTGCTGATATTGTAGTGTCATAATGCACTAGCTGGTTTGTCACTCCAAAATGTATTTGATCCTACTGAAAATTACTTCTTCTAGTTCATTTAAAACTTATTTTCAGAGCCACTACTAAAAGCAGTTCTTTCAGGGCATACATAGCGTGTTCAATTTTCAGCACTAGTGCTTAAAAGTGAGCCGATGCTCAAATGTCCCAATAAATCTGTGAATGCAACAAAGAAAAAACACTTTCGTCTGACCGCATCAGCTGCTGCTTCTGACTATGTATCATTATGTGATTTGTGTACTTGAATTAAAATGAAATGAAAGACAGTAAGGCAATCTAAAAAATTGTGTATGACACGTGGTAATGGTGATTCTTTTACTCGTAGGATTGCGCCACTCGGCCTATCAGCCTTATGTAGCAACCATTCCTACCCGCAAAATATGACGTCACTTTTCCCATTCGTATCATAAATAAGTACTTTCCGAACTACTATCAGTGTTATGCTCGAGTGTTGCGCAATGATTGACCCTAATAATAACACAAATTAAACCCTAAGATAAACACATAAAACGAAATCTGAACTGCAACTAACAAGTTTTATTTACATTCTACCCTCAACAAATGAAAACGACTAAAACTAACACGTAGGCCCATGAAACTCAGTTCTATACAGGATGTACGTCGTATTTCACATGCACGTCTTATTTCGCTACACAACACATCATAAACAATTAATACACTCCAGGCCTTACAGCACAGGAACGATTCCATCGGAGTCAAAGGGAACGAATTCGGGATCGCCGCCCCTAAATCCCGAATTGCCTCCCCTCGCGAGGGGCCAAACCGCGCACTGTCGCGCTGGGGCGCCCCGCCACGCCGCGCCACGCCGCGCCACGCCGCGCCACGCCGCGCCACGCCGCGCCGCGCCGCGCCGCGCCACGCCGCGCCACGCCGCGCCACGCCGCGCCACGCCGCGCCACGCCGCGCCACGCCGCGCCACGCCGCGCCACGCCGCGCCACGCCGCGCCACGCCGCGCCACGCCGCGCCACGCCGCGCCACGCCGCGCCACGCCGCGTCACGCCGCGCCACGCCACGCGGCGGCGGGCGAAGAAAAACGGGGCGGCTGATGGACGCGTCAAACAACAGCGCAACGGCGCGCGGCCGCTAATGCCGCAGATCAATCCGGCGGGTGGGCGCGCGGTTTGACTGCCCGCCCCCGCCCCCGCCCCCTCCCCCACCCATCGTGCGGACGTTCTTCCCGCGGCGCGCTGATAAACAGCCGGCGTTTATGTGCGGGCCCGGGCGGACGCGCCCGCCCGCCCGCCCACCTGCCCAAAGCGAAGCCTGCGGAATGGGCGGCGGCGCCCTCGTCCATTTGTCGTTTCCGCTGCAGGCGCCGGAGGAATGGAGTCCACAGGCACAGGTAGCTTCATGATAGTTTTATAAATGAACGTAACTTGCGTAAGTGGTATATGCAGCAATGGACACCATTACATTTTACATACTATTTTTTGCATTTGGTCAACCCTAAGGAAAGTATTTTCTCTATCCTAGTCATAAGCATGGTCTACAGTTGTGGAATTACTTCAGCGTAAGTTTACTCTTCGGTTAGTGAGAATCAATCCCAACATATTTGTATGAAAAATAATATTGTAAAAGCAGGGCTTGTGAAACAGGGTATACATTCTTTACTGTTTCCTTTCCGAGATTGCGCATTCCGAACATTTTGGATGCTTTTACACTTCTTAACGTGAATAAATAGAAAGTTCTGTTGAAAACTAGTAGGCGGAGGTCGCACGAATAACATCCTTTCCATTAAACGGACAACGCTACTACTGAAGTTGAATCAGTTTCCTGCGAGTGAAAAATTCAAGACTCTGTTATAATACGTGGAAGATAAAATATATGACGAACATGTAAAGAATTTAAAGAGCCAAAAAATGACTTTTCTAACATTTATTTATTATATTATACTCCAAAATTTCTGGATTTTTGACTACATTCCCTCTTTTAAGGGAAACAAATGTAATTTGAATCTGCGTTAGTAAAAATCCTACAGGCGGCTGCACGCATTCGGCATTCGCCGAACAGTGAGCTACTGTATGCTAAATTCCGAACAGCTGATGTTGTTTGGTAAATGTTCGCTTCTTTCGATGTGTCCAAAAGTCCGACACCGTTTGGGAGAGATCAGCAGAATCCAATGTTTGTCCTCCAGAGTTGCTAGAACTGCAGGTATGAGATATGGAATGATGATAATAAAGGGTAAATGGATGACACAAACACACAGACACTCTTGCCTAAGACGGGACTCGAACCCGCGATACTTCCGTTAAAGGTCGCCACGGCTCTACTGCCTTAGAGATCTCGGCTATCCGGATCGGCTGTTTATTATTGTTATTACTATTACTATTACTATTATTATTATTATTATTATTGTTGTTGTTGTTGTTAGTATTATACTTTACAACCATACTCACATGTACTTTGCAACAAGAAAACAAATATATGCTAAAATTTAAAAAAATCAAGTTCAGTTCATGACGTCACAGCCACCTCCAATCATGGAATGCTAATAATGGACTTTCACCCCGAATTTAAAAAGCGTCTTTAACATATCTAAACTAGATCTTCGCATTCAACTTTAATTCCTCACTTACGACTTTAAATATTTCATGTTTGAAAAACTTTCTCTCTACGTGTGTGGGAAAGCTAATGACGTGGCAGAAAAAAATTAATATTTCTGTGCGCATAATTGATTAGCCGAGAGAGATTTGCTCGGCTCATTTGTACCCGCACGTCTCGCTTGGTCGCTCGCGCAACTGGTCCGTTCGCTTCTTTGAATCGTCGTCATTCAACTACGAGTACACGGGCCGCGTTCCACCTTCGAGGCAACCGCCCTCTTCCATTTCCAGACACACGCGGGGGCATCGGTAGGCACGACACCGTTCTATCTGCACTTGCACCTGCGCCACTACGAGCTGGCAGACACTATCTTATTCAACGATAGATAAAAAAAACGTCTACCACTTTAACAAGCCACTCAACTACGCTGACACTCGCCGTCCTCGTGGGACATTCGCGGCTTGGACCATGCTTTGTCACGTGACAAAATGATTCGGGGAAAAAAATAAACACAATAAACAAACCAGAAATGAAACAATTCGTATATGTTAGAACAATACATATATTGCATCCTTGCTCAATTTGGGGATTTACTCGCAGAGAGAGGTTCAAAATTATTCTTATTCATCCACTCATAATATTCATGTTTTTATATTTTTGAAATAATATTATGTATTAGCTCCAATAACGTAAAATTATACTTTGGTAGAAATTTAATTATTAATATGAAACATGGGTATGAAACATTGGGTAGGAAACATCTACGTTAAACAGGAGAATCTCAAAGACATAACGAGACCTTCTACTACACAGAAGCATTCAAAGTTTATTTTTATTGTTTTAAAGTTATTAACGTTATTAGATCAATATACAACTAATAAAAATATATAGGATATAAACCTTGTATCGTCCACGTTTAAAATACCACATTGTACGACAAAATCAGAGAAATATGAATAATTATTCCATTGAATAGGAGCAATCATATGTCTTCTTAGATACATCTCATTTTTTTCGATTCTTGTTAACGGACAATTAAAATCCTTAACAAACGCCAGCCGTTAGAGTTATATTTTGCGTTCCTCTGGTTGTTTTACATCGATATAACGGAACCAGAAACAACAGTAAAACAGTACTGTTGATATAACAGTACATGTATCACGAAAAAATGTTAATCTGTTGCAAACACTGAAACTATACGCAGATTACACTGTATAACGTTGTTAGGTACGTTAAGCTATAATGTCCTCTGATTTTCACTTCACTGCGCTCATTACGCGCGGCTCTTAACCGCCACAGAATGTAGAACACTCTTGAGGTCGAGCCCTCATGACCGGACATCGAGCAATTTTAGCAACGGCAATCAAGAAAAGGATGTTTGCGGATTGCATGCCGTTGCAACACGAAGATTCTGCACCCTGCAGCAGGATCCGCGCACTTGACGTGATGTATTACACCTTTACGACGGCTACGAGTAACGAGACGAAATGCCGGATCCAGTCCGGCCAGGTACTAACCACTCGTAAAAATTACTCCCGTTCGTGACGACCGGCATTTCGTTACCCGCTGTAGGTGCAAGTTGATAGTCATCTAGCTCGAGACCTCCTAACGCTGAGATTTTATCGTGAGAACAATCAAGATCCAGGCCGGAATTCGTGGTCGGGCTGTGTAAACAACTCAGTTTTAGCGCACGTAGCTTTCCTGGGTCCGCCTTGGCAAGTGGTCTGGTTGACTCCACATGTGTTGCAGTAAGTGGGGGCGGGAAACGGGATTGTGGTTCCCCGTTTCTACAATGCAATCAAAAGTAACGAAACGGGGCGATCCATTGTTTACCAATTACAGCTCACACTTTCCATCTCTGGGTTGCGGTACGGTGTTCAAATCTAAATCAATGCAGTAGATTTTGTGTATAGAACGAATTCTTGAAAGGATTTATGAGTTGCTTACGTTCTTCCCGACACTCATTTTTCACCGTCTGCTCTACTTTCAAACAAAAGATCTCCATACGTTATCCCACTGGTTACTCGGACAAAACCGTATTCACAATCGGTAGTCTATCACCCCATATATTGCAATAAATGCAATAATATGGACTTTATTTCTTGGAAAAGAACTTTTTGAACATATAATCCACAATGTAGCAGGCTGTCTAAAATAAGTCAAGTCTCAAATTTGAGGTATTCATATTTAAAAACCCTGAAGAATTATTTCCAAGGCCTTGTTGGTTTTTCTTCTTCCTTTGTCTACCTCTTCTTCTCCAAAATACTTAATTATACGGGATGTGAAACATGACCTATACATAGTTATAGTTAAATTCATTAATAAATTTCAGTCAATGGGTAGATTATGTCATTATTTATGCTCCAGGACAGCCAACAACAAATTACATTCGGAATTCGAAGAACATAAACAGTAATTTTCACAATAATGTGATGTGAAACGTGTACGAAACAACGTGAACATAATATAGTGTTCAATTATTGCGTTTTTATGTTAAATGGAATTCGAAAACCATTGAATTGGATCTTGAGCTCTAAGGCCGAATATGAATACATCCTTCCCTGAAATATTGTGTTTCATGGGGCTAAGACACTTAGAAAAACGAGACAAATTGATGAGCTTATTTTCTTAGTGTTTCAGGTCGTTTTTTGACAACATTTATAGAGTATTTGACAGTATTTAGAGAAAATATTAAATAAGCTCAAGAGTTGGGTCGATAATACAACGTTGATAACCGCTAAACCTCTTCCTTCGCAGTGTCTCACATTCGGTCCATTGTAAGACCCAGACGCTACGATTTCAAGAACATAACATCTCTTGTCCGTCAGTTCTCTGATTTCTCGGTGAAAAGACAACATTACCAATATTTGACTACCAACTTTAAATTGTGCCGAAAAGAGTGTACCAATGCCGTTTGAAGAGTAGTTTTATAATAGTTTCCAAAATTACCCTGATTTCTTACGATAATTCTAAAAATTCCCTAATTTTCCCCTGACTTTCCCAGAGCAATAAAATTACCTTTCTTTCCCGTTTTCCCGATTTTTCAGCGAGGGGCCGTCATGCCTTTCTGTGCCACGCGCGCGCTATTTGCATCCAAATTTGTAACTGGGGCAGTCCGCACGCGGAAACCCTGGCGACTTGGGGCTATTTTTTGCGGGGGGACAGGGAAACAGCTCCCATTGTGTCGTGCGTTATTATCTCATTAATTTTATATCGCGGCGTCGCGCCTGCGAGGCTTATCAGGATATGTCACGGGGACGGACCGCGCGCGCGGCGGCGGATGCGTGAGGTGGGGGCGGCGGCGGCGGGGGCGGCTGACAGGGTAATTAGCGCTCCACCTCCAAGGCCGCCCCTCCGCCTGGTCACCGACCCCCGACCGCCGCCGCCGCAGCGGAGGTACTGCGGAGTTACGGTCGACCTCGACCCTCATTAACCTGGCGTGGAAGTATGCGGGCCCCTTGCCCGGCGCGAGCTCCGCCCCCCTCCCCTCCCCTCCCCCGCCACTCCGCACCGCGCCGCGCACCTGTGAGCCCCCCCCTCTCCTCCCCCCGGCGAAATGCGCGGACCAAGCTTGGAAATCGCCAACTGGCGCCCCGCGGCCAATAATCACGCGCCACGTATTAGCGACGCGGGCTGTGGAATCTGAAGTGTTGGGCAAGGGACACGTGGGTTTTTAGGGTGGGAGTGATTCCTTAGGTTAGGAGGAGTAGTAGTAGTTACGTAGGAGAGTCAGCGTAGGAGTATCAGCGTAGGAGAAACAGTTTAGGAGAATCAGTATAGAAGTATCTGCGTAGGAATATCAGCACAAGAGCATCAATAGGAAAAGCTATGTACGAGAATCAACGTAGAAGTATATAGTAGAAGTATCACCTCAGGAGTAGCTGTGTCAGTAGTACGAGCAGAATCAGCGAAAGAGTTGCATCAGCATATGAGTAGGATCAGCGAATGGGTTGCATCTCCGTACGAGTAGCATCAGCGTTGTAGAGCATCAGCGTTCATCAAGATCAATTCATCAGTTGCCACCCAGCAACACTTTCAAGCAGCATCGCGCAACTCGGTCTGGAGCGTCTTGACGCCAGCTTAGCATCTCTGCAGCTAAATCTATGTATTCGCGATTGCCACCCAAACCCCATGAGCACGTGTTCATGAGAACCGGATCGGTGGTGACAGAAGTTGCATGATGTTCACCAGGGTATTGTGTTCTCGCCTAGTGATTGAAGTAAGAAGCGCCCTGGCAGATCCAACATGACACCCATCCGCAAATATCCAACGTTCTTTAGAATTATCATATTGTATTATAGAAAGAGATAGATATTTATTATGTTTTTAGTGGGTTACACTCTTGTATGGAAGAGAAAGCTTAGTATCTAACGTTATATGTTACTATAATTACAATCTACTCTTATATTCGACACTTCATTCTAGTCTTATAGTATACGCAGAGCTGAATGGCGCATTGAAGTTAAGCCTCGTACTGTATATGAAGTGTTTCTGACAAACCTACGCAGTAAAATCCATGCACTATGAATCCAATGGCTATTATCAATACTACGTTCAATTTGGCTAATTTAAATTAAGGGACTAGCAATGAAAGTGACCCCGAGTTGTTAGGGGAGTGCATTACAACAAGATTTAAATCATACGTATGTCTCATATTGATCTCTTGCCAAACTCTCAATTCTACGAATTTTAAAATCTATAAACATAAAATTCAATTTCTCAATAGTTGAAAATTAAGCGATATGCGCATAGCTTCATTATTTTCCAATGGACAACGACTTCATGTGAAGCAAGTGATGAAACAAATCTTGCCGGTGACATCGGTCGCCACATCATATCCCTAAATAGTATTGGAGTAACTTCTCGAGTGTGCTAATGTTCGGTTCCGTCACTCACGTTAGATCACTTCTCGTGCACCCATCAGATTCTACGAAATGTCCAAAAACGTTTTTTTCGTGTTACGGTGTTGTGAACTTAGTGAGTGTGCCGGGAACTAAACCAACGCCACATAAGCAGATGTATGTGGGTGGCGTTGATTAAGACATTTTTCGAAGAGAAAGACGAAGACAAAGACAAAGAGGAACTACGACAAATTAAAAAAAAACATTTCGAAATAACTCTTGACGAAATCAGTTTTATGCAACAATTACACTACTTAAATTCAGGAAAGCCAACGTAGAAATCGTGCACAATATCTCAAAATAATTGCAAAATGTAAGTGGCTAGTTCGCAACGCTGACCAAATATCTAAACTGAATAAAGAGGACTCTGAACCGAAGAAGAAAAAAAAGAAAAGTCAAACAACCGAAGTTTAAAGCGTCGGCGACGCCACATTCAGCTAGTTACAAGTATTTCGCGTACCCGCCGTTATGGTCGTTGTGTAGCATTGTCAGAAATGGCAAAGATGCAAAAAAAAAAAATTTAAACCTAAATGTATTCAATAATACATTAAAAGTACAAAAAGTATTTGAAGGAAATTTTATGTCTATCTCGGGAAAAAAAGGACACAGTTAACTTCCCTGAAAGAAATAAGGTTTCCAGTCGCGATCCACATGAAGGTCGTGTGAATTTTGCTTCCAAAAAACTGCACACTGAACGTCACATTCCCCTGAGGACTTTGTTCCATTTGCAATCAGAAGAAACGCACACACCCTACAGGAGTTTCATTACTGGACCTTTAATTCAAATTAGCCAAAATGAATTACGCATGGGCAATTGCTATTTAATTTTTAATGAACCCACTTTGCTGGTATATACTCGCAGGGACTATTCACATAGTTTTCGGTTAGAATATCACAAAATCATTCTATCACCCTGGGCAACAAGACTACTGTTTTGAATTGCAGGATGGATGATATTGTACGCATTGCAAAAATTAATAACATACAAACATAAGAGAATACGAACGTGAATCCATCTAATTTATATAAACTAAATAATGGGTCATATTCGTAGGGGAATATGAAATTCCAAATGTATATTTACAATAATGTGCTACCTTATTATGGATCTACAAAAGAAGAATTTTTAAATATTAAGATTATTTTTTCCAGAGAGTTTGTTATTAGTTCTTTACAGAATAAACCTAGAGCAAAGTATGAAACGTTTATATCGTTCAGGTAATTTTTTCCTCAACAAATAAACACTAACATCATTGGAAGATTTCAGTAATTTTATTAACAGATTGATTAATATTAATAATTGTGTAAAAACAACCTCTCCCCATTATTTCCTACTTCTCAAACATCTCCAATTTCGAGAACTTATCAATATGAAATCTAATTTAACATAAAAAACAAGGTAAATTCGAATAAAAATACGTACAGCGTCATATCCCTTGTAAGGAGAGGGCATCTGAAAGATTTATTAACAACAACAAAAGAGAAGATTTTTTTTTATCTTCGTATCTGTTTTCTCGGTCCAGGGCCAGAGACGTCTTTACTTTGCCATTCAGGTCAGCACCTGCCTCGTGAAATGTAACCCCCCCAAGCGGGCGACGGTAATTCGTGGAACTAAACCTGAGCACGTCGCCGTGTGACATCTGTCCGGTTTACCTTCAGCGACCACAGGTGAGGCAAGGCGAGTTTGCAGAAAGAAAACCAGAATGCGGACTAGCGATTATCACGCATTGGAAAAGGGCATCCTAGCACAATTGCTGGTCGACAGGGAAGAAGCGGCAAGGACAACAAAACGGAAGAGGCAGTGAGAGCGGAATTGCAGGGATAATCGCATTGAACGGGTGGGATTGCGAAAGTGTGGTGGGATTTGCGATGCGGTAGGAATTGAGGCTGTCGTGGGATTGCTTGGGGATGGTGGGATTACTCTGGAATTATGAGAATGCGGGAGGGACTTGTGAGTTCGGTGAGATTGTGGGATGGTGAGATTGCGGGATGGTGGGATCGGGAGGGGGTCATGAAATAGAAGGAGAGGGGTGAAATCACGGAGATGGTAAGGTTTCTGAGGGTTGGGGCTGTTGTGGGATGGTGGGATCAGCGCGACGGAAGCCTCAGGGCGGGGAGCAGCGGCAGCGACGGGGCCTGCGAGTAGATGGCGCGGGTCTTTTATGCGGCGGGAGGGCGGAGGCGCGGGCGGGGGCGGGGGCGGCGGAAGCAGCAAGAGCGACGGGGGCGGCCGGGAGGCAGGTCTCGCTTCATCGCCTCGCGTACGACCACTTACAGAGCGCAATGAAAACCGACACGTAAGCACAAGTCTCTTACCATGCTAAATGTGAATACAGTATAACTAGTGTATGCTCTTAAACTGTTTTATTCCCAAGCAACCAGTTGTAAGCAATTGGTTCCTCGTATGAGAAAGATATTTGTTTGTGTGTTTTGCCTGGCTATAAAATGTTGCTGGCTTCATCTTTCAGTAGCTTCTCATACGATGTGAATACTACGCAGCTAAATGTAATACGCTGGCCTCATACTTAGGTGAACGGAACATATCCTCATCCATGATCATATATGTGTAGTTACAAAAAAAAAAATGCAAATAACTACAATTCGTATACTGGAAGATGTAGAATTGATTGAAAAAGGTGGAGGTGAAAAAATATTAAATATTCTACTAATTTCTTCAATTTCAGAACCGTAATTTTTTAATTAAACAAAAGGCTTATCTTACTCACACCTCTAGGGATGCATAATATATTGAAATGTAGCACTTACATAATTGCTACTTCCGGTCACGAAAACGATACATCCAATCACCTCGTAACCTACGATACAATAATGACACGATTAAGTACCTCAAGAATTTTCGTAAGAGTCCCACTTAGCGGCAGAGAACAAGGTACTCTTCGCAGAGAAAATCGTACAGCCTATTGTCTACTGCCCCGAGAGGTGCTTATCGGCAACAGCACGCGGTTTCATTTCCCCGACGACTCAACCTCCCCCCATCACCAATCACGGTGTAATCTCGTCTGGAGGACGGCATTAGCTCCGCGGAGCAAGTCGACGAAAGGTGTACCCGCCCATAAAAATAAATAGTCAGTGGGCTCTTATTAAGAAAGGTCCAGGTTTTCCATCGCAGCCCTTCCTAGAGGCCGCTCATTATCCGCTGCACTTCTTTCCTGGCGGCGCCCTAAGTAATAGCGGCGAGCGGTAATCGAGGGAGCACGTGGGAACGGCTGGCAAGAACACAGATTACCAAAACCATCATCTCGTAACATGAGCAAAATTAGAAAACGTGCAACGGCGGGCCGGCGGTGGGCGCTGACGGAGGGAGCGAGGGCGGAGGCGTGGGAGGAGGCGTGGGCAGGGGCGGGGCGGAGGTAATACCGAAAGCGGCGGCGGTGGCGTTGACGAAGGTGGCAACCGGTGCGGGGGAGGAGGCGAGAAAGATGAGACGGAGGTGGGGACGGAAGCGTTGTCGGAGTTGGGGTAGGTGGCGGGTGCGGAGGCGGGTGCGGAGGCGGGTGCGGAGGCGGGTGCGGAGGCGGGTGCGGAGGCGGGTGCGGAGGCGGGTGCGGAGGCGGGTGCGGAGGCTAGGGCGGAGGCGGGGGCGGCGGCTGGGACGGAGGCGGGGACGGAGGCGAGGACGGAGGCGAGGACGGAGGCGGGGACGGAGGCGGGGACGGAGGCGGGGACGGAGGCGGGGACGGACACACGAGCGGTGGAGGCAGTGGTGGGATCTGCGCCCAAAATACGGGAGATGTAGACAGAGTAGGTCCAAAGAAAATGCCAAAAGGTGAAAATGAAACTGGGATTGGTGATAGCGTTAGGAATCTAAGGAAGCGTGGCAATGATTGGAACAGGAATCCAACAATTGACATAAACGAGTCTGTTTCCTATTCCAGCGATAATGTTGAATTCTTATCAGTTTACGGGCGTCGACGCCCTAACGCCTGAGTGCGTGTGTTGCGCTTCGAACACGTTGGCCAAAAAGAGATCCCGAACTTTGCCCACTAGATCGCAGAGCGCTTCGGGCGCTGTCCTGTCACTACCAGAAGCATCACTTTTTGTCCATCCAATTGTTGTCCGTCGGAATCTCTTTGGAATATGAAAACATTCGCGATACGTGGTCGTCAATGACTGAAGTAATTGCTAGGTACAATGACATATGACGTCGCGAGGCAGCAACAGGAGCTGGAGCGAGAACTGAGCCTTGCGCGGTGGTCAGATTTTCGACACAAACTTCGTAGCTAGGGCAAGTTGCTAGCTGTCAGTACCTGGTTGAGAATTCTAGCGCTGTTGGGATAGGTCATTTACGTGGCTTCCTCCTGCTAATTGCAGGTGGAAGTTCGAGCCGTATATGACAAGGGAATGGCGTGCCAGTAATGAGGAGAGACTTCGGATGTGATCTTGCTCATTGTGAGAACAAACATTCACATTAGAAACGGAAGAACAGTTCTCTTCGCTGATTATACGAATATTCGTTGCAAGAAAGAAACAATTATTACGTATAAGACAAATCATATTTGTTCCGTACAAACAAATTAGTAGCATAGGGAAAAACGTTCAGTGTAATTTTTCATTTCTAACTAACAATTACAAACTGCTTCAGAAATAAATTAATCTATATGGAACATTCTTAAAAATCCTGCCAGTTTCCTCATACTCGCACGACTCGTATTCGCCAAGAGTTTCACTATCGTTTTCCGTTTACTGATGTATCCTTCTTTTTGTATTTCCTTATCTTGCATGCCTTGTCTAATCTTGAAATTCCAACTCCCTTCACTCATGCAATCTAATATAGGAATATGACTCCTTTCAGAACAATTAATGAATTCTATTCTCAGCACATCGAATTCGCACATTTCTCTTTGCACCACAGACATCACTGAATTCTGAAGATCTTTGGCAAGGGGACTACGCACGATTTATACCAAATGCGAAGATAATAACAATTACAAAGAAAGTTCCAAGTTAGATTACTTGCGACACTTCGTGAAAGATGTCAAACCACCTATATCGACCTAATAAGAAAACCTCAACAACGAAAAGAATGCAGACTTACGACCAACTAAAACACGGATTCGAAGTGGAAGATTTAGATGAAGCTGTTCACCTCAGTCTTCCGCAGAATTCCAATCTGCTTCGACAATCCCTCATCTCCACTCCAATCCGCCTTTAGGATGTGATTTTCCCACTCCCAATCGCTTCCCCCTCCCCGTTGCCAACCCGCGTGCCTCGGGCCACCACATACCGGTGTGCGGTGCGTCCCGCCCCTCCCGGCCCCTTCCTCGCCCCCACCCCCAGTAGAGTGCTCGCGGTCGGGGCGGCG